>JANHGB010017197.1:0-31651 GCA_026283785.1 Coracopsis vasa
TGAAGGGAATAACTTAAGTGTTCTCTCAGTATATAGACAGGAAGCAAAGGGCTTAGTTGTGCCTTGCCTTGAAAAGTCATGGAATTTCTTGGTTCAACACTATGTACTGAAAATGGTGAAACCTGAATGAGTGATTTAAGCAACTTTAATTTCTCTTGTAATTTTCTTCAAAGCTACTAATACTGTCCACTGTTCATGACATAATCAAAAGACATGGACAGATCAGGAAATGTATTCTGTCTATCCCATGGCTCCTGATATTAACATAAAAGAATAAAATGAATCAGCACTGTTTTCATGCACCACTGAAGAGAATGTGTGATAGGTTAGGTGACCCTGGAATGGCAGCCAGGTTGTTGAATAGGAACAGGCGTTAGGTTTATTAACTTGAGATAGAAAATTAAACATTTCATGTGTTATATGCACATAACTTAAGCTTCAAAATAAAGCATTTGGTTTCCTTTTCAAGTGTGTGTCAGATCAGAGCACCTGCTCCTCTTGCTGTAATATCAGTTTGAACAGCAGATGTGCAGGAGAAACTGCTTCCCCCAGGGAGTTTCTACTTCTGATTGCAGGTCAGTAGTAAGTGTGGAAGGTTTGCGCCCTGCTGCTGCGCGCCATAGGAGGCCGTGCTGCTGCATCAGAGCCTGGGAGATGGGTGTTGTGATTGACAGCCTGAGGATGCAGCAAATAGTTTCAGTCTGGCGTAGCTGGGGAAGTTGAGAGGGCAAGATTTGGAGAATTCCAGCTATGTCATGGGAAATGGCCACAGCCAGGTCTGTAATTAGCAGTAGAGTGCAAATCCTCTGGGTCATTGCCAGGGTTCAGGAGGGCAGAACACTGCTGGGCTATCAAATCGTTGCCATACTTGTTCAAAAAAAAAAGGAAAAAAAGCCCCAAACCTAGGCCCAAAAGCAGATTACTATTTTTGGTGTCAAGCATGCCATCATTTTAATGCTGCTGCCATGTCTATCCTAAGCAAGGCGTGGGGGAGCAAAGAAGGGCTGGGACAAGTGCGTTGAAAAACTAAAGATACTAAGGAAATCTGAGCAGTTAATAGCTACTCACTGCTTTTTCTTTGGATCAAAAGAATTCTTTCATGAATCAGCACTGATTTTTGTGTTATAAAATTGGCCTACAGCAAGGGTAGGTTTTATATATTAGTGATCCCAAAATGGTTTCCAACTGATTTGTTCTGAATCCTATACTGAAAGAAATTGTATGGCATATTGAGGGAAAGGGGAGAAGTATTTTATCAATTATTTTACCAATTTTTAATATATCTCTTTTTTTTTTTACAATCATCAAAAGGACACCAATTACGACTGTGGGCTAAATGCAAAGTAGAGAACTAAAACTGCTCTCAATTCACTAAAATGTACTGAATTTTTCTTGGGTGAGGCAAGCTGTTGTAAATACCTGCTATATTGGCTAGCCCTGCTGTGAGTGTGATTTGTGAATGCACTCAAGTAGGAGTTTCCTGATGCTGGGACACTGCAGTTTTCCAAGTCAAACCTCTTTACTCCTTCACCTCAGTTAAGTAAACAGACATTTTGTTTTGCGCTGCTGTGGCTGCTTCCCAAACCGCAGTGCCACAGGTCTTGGAGCAGCTCTTTTGCCGAGGTGTGAGTAGTGAGGTTGTGCCACCAGTCCCTGACACAGGTGGTGGCTAACCACAGTTCTTGCCACAGTCAAACCCATTCATTTACCCCTCACCCTCTTTCTCTAATGCTTCTGAATCAGTCCAGGAGCAGGCAATAGATTGGATTGATTGTACCAGCTTGTTTCACCACAGGAACTCGTAGCACAAGGAGTTAGGCAGGCTCTTCCTGGATCTCTTCCCTGGAAAACAATGAGATGTGTGGGTGCTGTTCAGCATCCCAAGGGGATGCCAGGGCTCTAGACTCACTGGCGTTCCTCCTAGATGAAGTTTTACTCCAAATGCCTGTGTTCATGTTGCCCTTTCAGTCAGTCGGAGTGCTCTGTGTTTACCATGTCAGGGTGCTGATAGCTGATGGTGGAACTTGCTCCTCTGCATGGTCCAGAGGGAGGAATTCACTCTGTGTGTGTGTAAAGTCCTTTTTCCTGGGTTAACTCTCAAGTTATCCAGCCTTGTTTCCCCATCGCATGTGCAGGTACTTGTAGCATGCCAGCCAAGGCAGGGGCGGGTGAAATGGTAAAGGCTGATTATCCAGAACTGCAACTGAAAGAAATGCTGATCAAAGGGTTTCCAAAGAGCCTTATATAGAACTGTGATTTATTTTCTGATGACTGGACTTCTTTTATTTATTCCTTATTCCTTCCCCTCACAATACTAATGACATTTCCAGTTGATCTTTCTGATTTTTCATTTCCTTATATTTTGTGACTTTCAGTAAATACAATTCCACATTTTAACTCCTGTAAAAGCTACAGAAAACCTACCCTAAAAGTGAGTCCCTGCAATTCACATGTCAGTAATTATATTTCATTGTATTAATCTGATTGTTTGAATTAATCTCTCCAGCCAATTAGTGGTTAATGTCTCAAATAATACCATAAATGAGCAGGGGTTTGCAGACTTCTGTGCCAAACACTGTCTGTATTTTGGTGTTCTTTCCCACATAGAACTGTCCTTCCCCCACTTCTCTGCACAGAGCCATGAGGAGCAGCAGTATTGTCCATGACACACAACACAGAGCTTAATAACTGCTGAGGAAGCTCAGAACTTTGTTTACCATAGCCCCAGGTTTAAATGAGGAACTATTTGATGGCCAGTTGAGAAGTGAAGTAGGAGGTGTCTGGCTGGAGGACACACTGTAAGTGTTCACAGTGATAATACCGATGCCTTGGTGTTGCTTTAAAAACCCAAACCTGCAAAAGTGTATGCAATATATAAAAAGTATTCATAATGAATCTATGTTTTTCATACAGTATTTTTGCAAGGTTGGACTGAAGTAATATCAGCAGTCTAGTGGACTGGTGTTAGTGCTTGAGATTCATGTGTTGTCTCATGAAAAACATGGATTTCCTAAATGAGAATTTTTCACTAAGTAGTAGCTGAAGTAAAACTAGCAGTAATAGCCAGGAGCTGCAGTGAAATCAAGTTGTTCACCTTGGTGACATCCGAGTCTCTGGTTTAGTGGGAGACTGCATTTTGGGCATCTCTCATTTGTAAAGGATGAATAGAACTGATAAGCACAAAATGCAGGTCTGTTGTTGTTCTGTATTGTCACCAGTGTCCTCCATCTGTTTGCATTGAGTGATATGCAAGATCTGAAAGGTATTTCAGAAGAAATCTGAAGATCTTAATGGAGGGATTAAGAGGTCACTGCCAGAACTTCTAGGCACTGGAGCTGGAGGATGAGGCAGTGCTGTGCTGCGGTGGTATGTTCCAGTGTAACCATTGACAAAATACACTGATGGTTCTGGCAAATTTTGGGAGGTGAAAGGAAGAAAAGGTAGGAATTGTGGGATAACCTTCAAAGGATGGAGAGGCGACAGAGCCACCTGGCAATATATATTAATAGCTCCAAGTTTTCTGCATTCTTAAAGCAAGATGAAAGCATAAAAATGGCCAGATGTGTACAAGAGATTTGTAGTTTCAATGTATGAATATAGTCGTGATTGGCACACACAATGACTTTGAAGTATGTTTCTAATTACATTGTTCTCATGTAGTACTGTGTGTGAAATATTTTGATCTCACATAGGAAGCAGAGTTAGGTCTGTAACAACTGTGTGAATGGTGTGAGAGAGCTTTTCAGTGCAGCTCTGTGCCTGGAAGAACTGGCACATTGTTCCCTGTCATCAGCTCAGACGCGAAAAGGAAACGTGCAACTGCTGAGAGTTGTGCAAAGAAGATGGCAGAGAATCTTCTGTCTTTGAAGATCTCCATATGTGAAGTACTCATGCATGTCTTGAAGATGACTTGGTTCTTGGGTTCCCTGAATGTATTAAGGAAGGATGAGAGGATGTAAGTAGCAAGCTTGTCTTTGGCAACAGTTTGCAGGACAAAACAAATCATAAAGCACATGCATAAATACGGTAGCTTATTGTCTTTGTCAAAATTGAGCACAGTTATAAAACTGTCCAACTGCATTCTGTGATCTGTGTGGTCTGTCTCCTGGCAATTAACATTGGAACTGGAACTGTAGAAGCTAATGTTCCAGAAATTTATCCAGAAAGAACTGCCTTAACTCCTGATGGGCAAGGTCTGCATTGTCAGAGATCAGACTGTGTTGTTCTAATGGCAAAGCATACATGGTTTTCCTATTGGCTGCCTTATTAAACTGAGGCTAAATTTCCAGACTAACGTGTCTTCGAAGTAATGAGATGACTGAAGTTGAGTTGCTGGAGGGAGAGGTGTGCTTGAGGAGCTATTTGAAGTGAAAACATGGGGCTTGAAACTAATGAAGTTTCCAAAGGGAAAACGGGCAGGAGTGACTAGCTCAGAGCGATAGGCTATAAATTGCACCTTTAATGACATTTCATGCTGGGCTCAGGACTAGACCTATAGAAAACAGATAGTGGACCACTTAAAACTAAGACAAATCTGCTTCTGTTTAAACACAGAGGCTTAATGCACTGCAGCCAACTTGCTGTAGTTGTAGTTCTCAGCCGGTGTGCTCAGTAGGGCTGTTCTCAGTATCCATCAGACTCCACATGGAAACCCTGCCAGTTTAGGGCATATCCATTCCAAATACTCACAACTTCTAACCACTTTTAGAAACATATACAGCTTGTTGTTGCAATTCATGACCTATTTCCATATCAAACCTCATACAGATAAGTGGTTTTCAATAGCAGTTACTGGAAATACTGAGAGTGGTTTTGCATGCTTATCTTCGAGGAAGTATTCTTAGGCACAGAAGTGGTGTATGATGAGAAGAAAGAGGGTTTTCCTCCTTCCTCTCAAAGACGACAATATTAAAGATGGAAAGAAGGATCTTAGAGAGGCTAGACTCAGTTTCCATTCCAGGTTGGTGTACCAGGACTGTTGCATGAGCATGGAGAAAAAGATGCTGTAATGCTGAGTTTGTGGTTACACCTGGATGACGTTCTTAAGTGCCAGACAAATCAACTTATTAGTCAGGGAATTGTGTTTGTGTAAGCAGGATGCACTAGGTATATTTTTTTTACATGTTTTCTAATATTGTCTTGATTTTTCTGGGGCTGATTTGTTGCTGTTCTTTGCTTTGCACCTTACTCTTCAGGATGCAGGTATTTGGATTGCTGTGGAGGGTTTTTCTGAGAAGCAGTGATAAGAGAAACCAGTGGGGTTTTGGTATCTAAGTGCATCTGCCTGCGCTTTTGTCGTGAACTGCAAGGTAGTTGTGTGGGTTTCCAGTTTAGCAAAATCTAAGCTAAGGTGAGCTGTTAGACATGCACATTTGAGCCTCAACAGCACTTAGCTCAAGTGCTGTTGCTGGAGTTCTGCTATTTTGCCACAAAACAGATGGAGCTTTACTAAGGTGTTCATAAAAGTTCTAGGGATGACTTTGACAGACAAGATCAGGAGGAGAATTTAGCCCTCAGATGGCTTGAAGCTGTCCCATGAAATTCTAAGCAGAATTTTCACTCTGGTGATTAAAAAATCTCCTGAGAATGGAGACTCTGAATGTTGAATTCAAAGAAAAGTCTGCTGCTTTTATAGTAACAAGATGTAATTGAACACAGTAGTTAATTCACACCAATGTGTTCTGTGTGCTACTTGGGCTATAGGAAGAGAAACAGACCGTACCAATCCAGGTAGAAATTTTCTGTGGAGTAAATATAAATTCTCCTTTGATGTAGAGCATAGCCTAGGGCTAGTGGTGAAGTGTATTTGAGGGTTTTGGTCTTTTATTCAGACAAACAGAAAATTTAATAACTAGGGTATGAATTTACAAAGAATTGAGTAGAATAATATTTAATTCCACTAAGTGATCTTTTTTCTGTAGGAAAAGTTTGGAATTTTTACTAAGATCCTTGCCTAAGCTTTGGAAAATTCAGCAGCCTCTCTAATAATTCCGGAGTTAATTTTATTGATGTAGCCTACTAACTCTTATGCTGGTTAATCTTAGCTGTTTCATGCTTTGAAAATCTCCTCACACTAGCATTTGAGCAGGAGTTCAGTCATATCTGTCTTTCTGGAATACATTTCTTGCAATAGGCATATACACAATACAAGTGCAATAGAACACAGACTTAGCAATAACAACGAAAAATAGCATGCCTGGTTTAAAACCAGAAGTTCATTTTACAGTAACATTTTCCCTGTTTATGTATAGATACAATGTTGGAGGTTAAACTTGCTTTCCAGTTCAAGTATGATATGCTTCCAACCGCACTGTACAGACCATTGTATATTAAACTCATCCATGTGCCGTACGCTGGTCCATGCTCACATTTGTGTATGCAGGTAACACACGGGTCCAGGTCTTGCACAGACTCTGATGTTTTCACCAAGAGAAGCGAAGCTGAGTCAAGATCCTCATTTCAAGCTTTGGAAATCTTTTGCTGTCTTTGAATAAAATGCATGAGTCTGTCAGTTCGTCATCACTTGAGTATTTTTCCTCTTCTCAGTTGGTTTCTTGCTTGCAGAGAGGCTTGTGAGCCAATGTCTTATGTCTCAGTAAATGTTCTGTGAAATTAGAGTTTAGTAAGTTCATAGTTTGCTTTGTCCATTTCAATGTGTTCGGGTAATGAGAATGAGACACGTGATGCTGTTCATCAGCCTGCATTGGGAAAATGTTATGAAGCAGAACGGCTGCAGCAGATGAGAAAATAGCTGTCAGTAGATGTAAAATGAGAGGTAAACTAACTGCCAATATTGGTTAAGTGAGGGGAAAAACCTTTGGAAATACATCAGGAGTTTGGGTGATAAGTGACATTGAGCAAGAAAGGAAGATTTTGTGCAGAACTTCCCTTGCTGGATTTGGCTTGTAGGGCTGACTGCAGCTGACGAGGAGTTCCTACGGAGCATTTCCATCTTGGTTATGTGTCCTGTCCTTAGCTGCAACGTTAAGCGTTGGGATTTTAGTCTTCAATGGTACACGTTATTCATTCAAGCTCTGCAACTCAAGTATGGAGTGAGGTGGTGACTTATCAGTGGAGGCTGGATGTGGCTGAAGTATTTCTGGAATCGTAAGTATGTTAGCCTGCTTGTGAAGAGAGCTTTAAAACAGCGGTCTCTGCAAAATCCTGATCAGATAGATGTGAATTTGTTTCAACAGACTGATTAAATAACCTCTGTTGCTTTGGAAATTTAAAGTAGCTTCAGCATTTTTTTCCCTTGAACTGCAAGATGGGTACTGTTAGAAGTGTTAGAATATTGGTTATTAACAGCTTAGAGCTATCTTGTTTTTATAAATGTTCTCAAATATAGATATGAAAATTGGGGAAAAATATTTATATAGATGATAAAAAAAGCACTGTTCTCTCACGGAACCTGTTCTTGCTGTTAAGATGTGAGCTAGAAGGCTTTATGTCTTTCAGTTGGGTGTTTATTATCTCTGCTATTTCCTTTGGAAGTGTTGTTTATCCTGACTTTGACTTTTTTGTACTATTTGTTATTTTTTCTAATGTTTAGTTTGGACTCTGAGATAAAGCTTGCACTGACTGTGCCACAGACATGCTATGTCAAAGGTGCAGTTACTACAGAATCTCACTTCTGGATTGGGAAATGTGCAATGTTTATTTTGACTGACTAATTTTTAAGTAATCCATGGCCACATAAACTTACTACTTTACTTCCTGTCATTTGGGGTGAAGTGATTTTCCCATGTCTATTATATGACTTTTACAGAATATACATATAAACCTGTATGAAAGTGATTCTGTGTACAAGATGTTGCTTGCTTTGTCCGATACCTTTTTTTTTCCCCAGTGACTTTTAAATTTTAATTTCATCTGCTGGAAGAATCCATTGGCAATCACTGCAGTTTTAGATACAGGCTGTATGATAAAAAGCCCTCTTAGCTTGCTGCAAAATGAGATTATGCAGAGAAGTAGAAAAGTAAATATAAACTTAAAAAGGGATGAGATTAAATCTCTGCTTTGCACTTAGTCATTTTAGGAGGAGGGCTGCTCATCAGCTTTACTTCAGGCTGGGTTTATGCTATTAGTGAACTTGTGATGCAGGTGGCTTCAGTCAGTCTTTAAATAGAAAAGAGCATACAGCTGTTTGTTGTTGGTTTTTTTCCTTATCCTAAAAAGGCAGACAGAGTTTAAAGCCTGGCTCTGCAGCTTCTCTCTTGTTTGCAGAATTGTGAGAGTTACAGATAAGAATGAATTTTGTCAATGCTACTTATCAGTGCCCTACACTTCTGTGTGACCCACACTTAGCCTATATGCCCTTTTTAAATAGCTGACAGATGGTATTTGTGCTGAAGTTGGAAGTACTGGGATAAACTGTACGAGTCATGTACAGTTAAAAATGTTTCTGCAGGTGCCTATAGGCAATGAAATCTTTCCTCTTTCAGACGAACAATGAGGATAAATGAGCTTATCCTATTAAGAGTTGAGCAAATGCTTACAGTTGTGTAGAAAAATGACTTGTGCTCAAAGCCAACAAAGCAGTGCAGAGCTGGGTGTGAAATAGTGGCATCCAGGGGTAGTTGAAGTGGAGAACAGTAAGTTAATGACCATTCCTCAGAGGTGAGCAGGGATGTGGAGCCGTGTAATGTAAATATTCTGAATACTTGCTGTTGGAAACCTATGTATGTTTTTCTTCTGGGCTTTTTAAAATCCAGTTAGCCAAATAACCCAAACAATTTTCTTGTAGTTACTTAGGCAGGAAGCCAGCTGTTAAATTTGTCTATGTTAACTATCTGAGAATTCAGAAGAATAAATACTCTATGTGCTTTTCATTCTCTTGAAGTACAAAGCATGTTAAAAATGAAGTCCCTGTGCTAAGTTAGCCTTTCTTTTGTCTATAGATCAACACTTTCTGATGGAAATACTGCCTCATTACAGAACAATTAATTTAGCTGTTGAAAGCAAATCAGTGATAATTGTAACCTTCAAACAGAAGTGCCTGATTAAATGTAATTATTTTGTGTGCAAAGATGCAGAAACTTTGGCTGATTATGGAGAGCAGAAAAAAGTTAAGTGTATTTGGCCTAGACTATCTTTAAAGCTCTTTGTTGGGTGCATCTTCCTTTCCTGCACAAAAGCTGCTGCTTCTGGGGGCTCTTGACTTCATAAAAATCTTTCCCAAATGAAGAGAGTAGAGAGATTTATTTGGAAGGTAAATGTGGTGCTCAAGGTGTTGATTTTTGCATGCTCCAGAATCTGCCCAAGGATGGGATGTGTTTGTTCCTCCTCTTCATGTCTGGGAGGGAAAGGGATGAAAACAAGTCCTAAAGCCTGACTTCAGTATTTGAGAAGTTGTCACAAAATTTCAGTCTTACCAGAATTGCTAAAAAGGGGCTGGTTGACCCCATGAAGCCCAGCTTGTTACTTTTGGCTGCCTACTCACAGGTAATAACTGCAGCTACTTGCTTAATACAGGGCAGCTGTGTAACCTACGTGTAAAGTTGTAGTCAGAAGTATGCTGCAGTTTATAAGCTGCAGAGTGCAGACACACCAGAAATCCTTTTTCAAATGTAAGAAGTAAAATGGAATATAGAACAGATAAACTGCAGATGCAATAGATTTTAATTCTCAAAGATTTACTGGGTGAACAGGGAAGTAGTTGAGCAAACTTCGTAACGTTAATACCTGTTAAACTAAATAAAGCTTCTTGGCTTAGGTATGGGTCATTTCTACAGATAAACAGCGGTTTTGCTTGTCAGCCGGAGGTGCGGTCATTTAAATAGTTAAACCTCTTTTTTGGTTTTTTGCCATGGAAGGTTGCTCCTGCTCCTTGTGTCATATCCTTGCAGGTGTATCCACCAGGATCTCATTCTATTAGCAGAAAGAGCACAGTGCCCATTAGTGTTCTGCTGTCGGTTCTCCTTCCTGTACCTGGAGGAGCTGCTGGACACAACTGAACATCATTCAGTTTGAGAAGCTTACAGATCCCCTAGCAGACAAACTGAACCCGTGGAGAGGATGGAGCGAGCTTGCTTGGTTGTTTTCTCACAGCAGAGCTCTAAATGTGTGGAGGTTTATTGAGCTGCTATAGGTTGGGGGGTCCTTTTGAATCTTCAAAACTTGTGTAGGCAAGCACAGTTTTATCAGTGATTTTTTCAGTACAAATAGTATTTGGGAGATTAATATCCATTATATGATTTGCTGCAATAAGCAGCTACTTGCTCTGGGCCTTTTTTTGTTCCTGTTTCTGTTTTTATTCTTTTTTGGGGTTATTTTTGTGAGAAAATTCCCTTTTCTCTTTCCTGTTGTACTCGCTTCCACCCAGACTCGTAGCTGCTGGTGTACAGAGCTACGCAGACAAGTCCCATTAAGAAGATTGGGACCTCTCTGTATAACCTCACGCAAGCTGAAATGGAAACCAACCACTTTAGCTAATTGTATTCAATTGATGTTGGTTGTTGGGTTATATGACACCTGAAACAGTGATGTATAAAACCTACTTGTCCTTGAATAAGCACAAAGAGCAATTTATAGTGGTAACTGCTTCAGCAAATTTATTTACTATTATCAGGCAATAGGTGTATTTTTTTATTGAGTTTGCATTTGACTGATTTTTTTGCTGAAGTGGAGCCGTCAAAAACTGTGATATTTGACAGCTCTGAATTGTCAAGTCAGATATATGTTGGGAATAGCAGATTTCTACACTTCTAAATATTTATGTGAAGCTACCTGTTGTTGTTTCTATAAATACAAATGCTATAGAACTCAATTCATAATAAGATTAGTTTTCAGATATTCCGAAAGATGTTGCAGAGTCAGTTCAACCATAATGAAAAATCTCCCTTTCATACAAGTTCCTAGTGAAAATCAAACCTGACACTAATTCAAAGATGAACTGACGTGTGGGTTGGAGTTGAGAGAAAGTCCCCTTGAAAAAACAGGTAGTGAGAATCTGGCTTTGAACAGAAAACTAGCTTGCATTTAGGAAATAGGTGGGGCTGGGAACTCAGCATGATCTGAATTCAGCACTTGTTTGTAATGAAATTTGTAATTCCACTGGAGTCTAATACTTGTTATTTTATTTGTTTTACAAATAGAACCATTTGATAACATGATCCTACTTCTTTGTTGGTTTATAGAATCTCCCTGTAAATGGAGATGTTGGTTCTGGTTCCTCTTCTTTGCAGACAAACCAGATCTTCTTTTCTCTTCCCCCCCCCGCAAAATATCAGTCAAGACTTTATTAAATATTTTAGGTCAGAAAAGTGAAAACTGACCTTCTTCAGGTAATGCGATCTAGAAATGCAGCACAGGATTTAGGAAGCTTGGATACGCAGAAGGTGGTGCTTTCCTACAGCAGCAAGTTGTGTATTGACACTTTTTTCCATGTACTGGAAGTTCTGGCATTCAAACGTGCAGAGCAGGACTTGAAGTCATTTCTGTGTTGAACTATTGCTTGGCTGCTTGCTGAGTGAACTGATACTCCATATGTATGAATAGTTTCAATAACTGCCCTTTCTTCCCTCAGAGGACTGCGAATGTGATACTGTCATTTGCTGTCTTTGAAATTTGAATTCTAATTGAATGAACAGAAATATATAAATACTTTGTGCCATTTTTCACTGCATTGTAGGCTATGTGTGAACCGCAGAAGGGAGCGAAAGGTAAGGGAGAAAATGATCCCTGGATGAATTATATTAGATCCATTCCCATCCTTTTTAAAATGAAGGTTATTAATTCGAAAAAGGCTGTTCCTAAAGATTCCTGAGGAATAATGCAATAGGAACAGCAGTGCTGGTGACTTGGCTTAGCCAGTATTGTGTTTGGAGCAGTCAATTCCAATAAATAAATGAAAAAACCCAACCACACACACACACGAAAACCCCAAATCAAAACAAAACCCCTCATCAAACCACAAAATCCCATAAGGGAGAAGAATCTCTGCATGGCTCTCTCTCATCCAAGCCGTGTGCTGCATATATCTTCCTATAGTTAGAGATGCTGTGATTTAAGAACACTTTTAAGAATCAGTGCATTGGTTACTCTTCAAATATCCAATACAAATTTACGGTCATTAACTGAGCTAAGAGAGAGTACATATAGATGGCGAAATTTCATCTTTTCCTATTCTCCTCCCTTATCTAAGAGTCCTGCAATTAACTCTGAAGATTCTGAATCTTGATGGAGATTTAAAAGGAATGGAAATTCTGTGTTTGTGACTACTTGCAAACAGATGTTGAAAACGTCAAACTTGTGCATGTGGATTTCTCCAACAGCAAATCATCTTCAGCAATTTAGTGGAACTCAACTAC
This sequence comes from Coracopsis vasa, assembly GCA_026283785.1. Taxonomy (NCBI): domain Eukaryota; kingdom Metazoa; phylum Chordata; class Aves; order Psittaciformes; family Psittacidae; genus Coracopsis; species Coracopsis vasa. The sequence continues at coordinate 12,312 of JANHGB010017197.1, forward strand.
CTACAGCTTTACAAATCTATTCAGATACAGTTGACAGTTAACTCCCTGACAGGAGATCTCACTTGTTCTCTCCTATATTTTGTATTACATCGCACACGATGGCTTGCTTTTCTTGCCAGCTGTCACATATACTGTCCAAAGACAAAGGATAAATACTGAGTAAGTAAAATGAACACAAATGAGTGGTGTTGCCTCTGTATCATGGAGACATGGCAGAATTGGAAGCAGAGTTTGTCTCCCATCCAGAGTTTAGTGTCTGCTCTTCAAGACTGCTTATTTGTAATGACTGTCATAGGAACTGCTTCTGACATAATCTCTGTTAACTAATTTTAATCATAAAAGCAGAATAAGAGAATATTTGAAACACAAGATGTTGTAAATTATCTTTAAAGAAATTGTGATAGACTCCGTAACATTTAAGAATGAGGTATTGTGTTGTGCTGGTTTTGGAAGGAAAAACTGTTATTCCCTTTTAGACTTTTTAATGTTATAGTGTAATAATAGCTACTGAAGAAAAATGGTCCTTCAGGGTTTTAGTAACAGCTGTTGTCATTGTCTTGGATTCACCATGACTTGCTTGTAGCCATGATCTCTTTGATTTTCTCTGCTGAAGCATTGTTAGGATGCCACCTCAGATGAGCCATGATTGCCTTTGCATGTTTTCTTAGTCTGAATTATTGGAAATTAAATAATTGCCTTGGCACCACAGTTTGCATGCAGTTAGCAAAGCTGACATGCTCTTTTTGATGGAAAAAGAGGCATATTTTAAAAAAACCCCAAACCAACAGCCGTCTTTTTTCTCCCCCCACCCCAAACCAAACCAAACCAAAGCCCACAGACAGGGGATCCTTATGCTATACTTATTGTATTTCTAGTTAGGCTAATTAGATTTTATATATAATATTTTTTTAAGAGAAATGCTCAAGTTGAGAATTAAGAGGCTAAGAAGAATTCCAGAAACTGACTGGATATGAAGGCAACATAAAAGCTGTACATAATATTGATATATGGTTTCATAATGTGCGGGAAGCGTGTCATTTCACTCAGTGCTGTAAAATCACTGGTATAATGCATTTCATTCACTGTAGCATGGCAAATCAAATAACGATCTGACAAGATCTGCTTCTTCGTTGCTCTGCAGAGACGAAATAGTCTGAATTCAAGGACGTGTAAGAAGAACACTTAAAAAATACCTGGAGATAAGAATTAATTGTAGTAAAAGAAGTTAAAGTGTTTAATTTTTAAGGGAGTATTTGCTGCGTATAGTTCAATAACTTAATGTTTTCCATATTCTCTGTTCAGAAAAAAACCCAACAGACTGTGTGTTCTTAAGCAGTTTCTTGACAAGAGCTAGTCCCATTTCTGTCATTAACGAAGGATAATGTCTGGAGTGGCATATGTCCAGAAAAAACAATCCACTATAAAGGCATATTTACTTCAGTCAGAGAATTTGAGCTGTGGTTAAAATATCAATATTAGCTTAAGAAAGTATTTGGCAGAGAGTGAATCCAAAACACAACCAGTTACCTTACTTTGCGTGTGTGTGTTTATGTGCTTTTCAGTGGTCGTCGCAAAGTCACTTTTAAGCAGATGGATATATCTTAATCTCTTCAGTCTGCAAATACTATGTGCAGCTCTAAAGAAGAGGTTTCTTAACCATTATTTCTGCAAAGCCCTGGTGTGTACTGTGTGAATTATACCCACTTAGAATGCAGAGGTTTGTACTGCTGCTGAAAGTGGTTTATGGGGAAGCCCGGTGAGTGAGGAGGAAGCTGACTTTCATGGATCTAACAGTACGTGGTTTACCAGTTCCTTCCTGTAATATGAAATCATTTGAGCAAGCTGTATCTAGTGGTATCCCCTTTCACTTTCTGACCACTGGTGACTCTCTGTAACACTCCTCATTGACGGTCATGGGTTTCCTGTAAATTCTGGGCTATAACATCTGTGTCTGAACTGTTTTCTGGAATAATTCCTTCCCTTTTATTATTGGAACCAGTTTCAAGCTATCAACGCTCCTTCACACCCTTCCTCCATGTAGATGTTTAAAAATAAGAATGAATGCAGTCTTGCAGTGGGAAGCTTAAGAACCTTTGTGGATTATTCAAAATATCTGAATATATATGGGGCTGAAGTATTGGTCAGATAGGAAGCCTAATTTCAAATGGTTCCCTTGGGAGTATCGTTCTGGAGGGGAACAGTACTCTGGATTCAGTTAAATCATGTTCACCATCAGCATTGCTCATTTTCTATAGATGTGTTTTGAATGATTTTAACATTTTAGTCAGGTTTTACCTTAGTTTCTCAGCTACAAGAGCATTTACACATCTTCCGTTACTGTAGAGTTGAAGTAATTACTTTGTGTTCAGCAATCAAAACATTTTCTGTCTTGTACAGAAACTGACTGTTCTGACACATCCTTTGGTATTTCCTAATTAGAATTTCATGAAATACAGAAAATTTCTCTTGTTTATGTTATCTGATACAGACAATATAAGAGTGAGGGGAAAGGTTTTATTGCCGCAGGATGCACAAGTGTCACGTGTCCCTTCTCACGTTGTAATTCTCAAGAGGTGATTCTGTGGTGAAGAATGGGGAAAGGTTAATCTTTTCCTAAATGAGATTAAGGGTGGGTAGCAACATGATTCAGATTCTGAATATAATTAGTGATAAATGCAGAGAATGCAGGATTTCTTGCTTTGACTGTGATGAAGAACAAGATTATTTTTGAAGTAGGATCAATGCAAATTTTGGAATATAATTCTGATGCAAAAAATGCTTTAAGTAAAGCTAAAACCAGGTAAACAGTAGCTTGATCATATTTTACCATAATAAACAACATTTCCATGTTGTAGGGGTAGATCTTGAAGCTCGGCTTGCAGATTTGCTTGTCTGAATCCTCACCCCTGAGGACTCGGGGGGGGGTTTCTTGAGTAAGGATTTCAAATACAGAGTATTTCAAGACTATTGGCACTTAGTGCATCCTCTATAAGGATGCTTACTAGAAGTATTTAATATTCATTGCAGTTATTAGTATGAAATAATTTGGGCTTAAACATTAAAAGAGTTCAGTTCTTAAATGGCTTGAAGGAAAGGACGTTTTAATAATGCAAGAAGAGGGATATTTGGAAAGTATCAGGACCAGTAGATTTGCCTTTATATTTTCCACCTCCATATAGAGAAGTACCCAAATCTCTTTTCAGTGCAAAAGGTTTTGGGCAACCAAATAAAACTATTAATTCATCAAGGTCAGAATTTTATTTGCCTGTTTTCATATAGTGTGACCTCTTTTTAGGTCAGCCCAGTAAGTGGACACACATTGCAGTGTTATCTTCACGTAATAAATATTCTGTGATAAATGGCTCTGGCATTTTCTAGATTCATCCTTCCCAACGTATTTTGAAAGGTTTTGTATTCGTAACAAACATCCTCTCTCAGAAACTGATCATAAAGGCCTGTAATAAGTAGGAATTAAAAATGTCAATTTGTTTGAACAGCTTGTGTTGTTTTAGTACAAATTGTTTGGTGAGCACACAAGGCTCCAGGTCCATCTGAATGGCACTAAATTACGCCAAACTAATTATATTCTTGCTTTGTGTAACCTGACATTTAATTACAGAAATGAAGTTGTATGCGCACACCTCACCCCATGAGTGCATGACATGTAGCTGTCTCCTTTAGCTGTTTTTCACCTGCTTTATCTTGCCATCAGCTTTCTATTTGCAACAAAAATATATTTCCATGACAGCTTTTACCTGTGAAGTTGCTGTCAAGTTGCAAATGATAAACAGTGTAAACAGCTGACATGGATGCCATGTTTGTTATTATTCTGAAGAGCTTATGTATCAGTCTTAACTGACAGAGTTGAATTCTTTTCAATAAATTATGATTTGACCTTTTTTATTCTCCATGGAAACCATCCTTTTATTAACACTACTGTTCTCCAGCAGCTCTTATAATGTATCTTATCTATCAGCAGATATTAAACAAAAATAATCCCACATAAACACCCTCACACACACACCCCTCACCCCCACTATTTATATATTGTGTTCTAAGTTGTATTTTCAGGTTTGAAAATCTTGAGGAAGCATTAGACTACAAATGGTAACTATCTCAGCTAAAACCTTTATCTAAAACATGGACTGGGACATCTAGGTCATGCTTGCCTGGAAAGGTTGAACCAGATGATCCCTGAGGTCCCTCCCAGCCTGGGATTCCATGATTCTGTGCTGGAATGGAGCAGTTGGCTAGCATGGGATTCCTGTGGCTGTGAAACCTTGTTGCTTTGGCATCCAGGCATGTGCGAGACAATGTGTTCTGTTGCCTAAAGGGCTGTCACTGCATGCTCGCAATAGAAGATGGAAGGTATGATTCCTTACAGCTTGACACCACTAGCTTTAGAACTGCTTGTTGGACCTTGCCGTTCCATGAGGTTCCATGTAGATGGTATCTCTGCCTGATTGCACCTACATGGGAACTTAACGGATGAATGCTCCAGGGCATCCTTGCAGGAGAGTTAAGCCAGGGCACAACTGTATAAAATGCACATGTGAAACTGTTTTCATGATGGGTTTTTCTTAAAGCTAAAATAGAAGATAGTGCTGAGACAATTTTCATTTTCCCAGATAACTGCTGTGTTCAAGCATCTTTCTGTTCAGAGCATGGTGGGGATGGTCCATGCTATGCCATGGAGTGTCCTCCCCATGCAGAAAGCCCAGCTTACCTGGGGCTGCAATGGGATGCAGGCAGGGGCTCTGCTGAAGAACCCTTCTATGCAGTCCTGAGGGTGGGTGGGAATTGTTTTTCACTACCTTTTCCTAAAGACTCAAAAGTAATTTTAAAGCCAAAGAATGTCACAGCATAGAAAAAAATAGTAAATTTATTAAGTTTAAGACATGAAAGAGTTAAGTGTGTTAAAATATAACCAGATTATCAGAGGACAAGCTTAAACATTTAAAACATTACATGTTGCATACAGTTTTAAACTGCAGTAATCTTTGGGTGGAAAAGCTCTCAGGAATTGAAAGTGTTTCATTTTTGTTGTTACGTTGCATTTTCCATTGCTGTGTTAAACTTCAGATTACATATTTGAGCTGAACAAAGCTGTAAAGTGTACCTGGGGATCTGTGTAGCATATGATGTTCTGTGTTTCCACCTGCAGTAATTCTACAACATGATCACAATCTTGTCAGATAAGTTTTTCCAGACCTCACTGATTAGATACCTTGCCTTTGTCTTTCTGGATGGTGTTGCATGCTTTTGGAAATGTATCAGACTCTCTTGTAGTCTTTGAAATACTCTCATGTGCAAAGATAATTTGTTGTATAATTGTGAAGTTACTCAGAGGATAAACTTAGTATTTTTTGTTAGATACTCATGATTGAGCTTCTGATGTTCTCTTAGCTTTGTGCTAGAGTTGACGTTTTGGGTGACATAATTGATAAAGGAGATATATATACTTGCATGTCATCAGGCTTGCATGGTGTGAGCAACTTGCCGTTCCAGTGTAACTCTCCCTTCCTTAATGGCTTCCTTAATAGAAGTTAACACTGAAGACTGACCTTTAAGCGCCATGCAAACTCGGTAAAACAAGTGCCTGATTTTCCTTGTGTGTGTTACTCTGCTGTTGAAAGCAGAGTAATTTCTCTTTTATTGTGATGATTTTGTATCACTTTCAAAGGAAGTCTAAAACTCATGCTCAGGAGAAAATAGTTCTGCTTCAGGCTTCTGCTGTTGGAGGCTATAGGGAGAGGAGTAGTTTTTTTCCAAATGGTAGCTCATCACAGAGATTAAAATGTGGATGAGGCCTGAGCCTTTGGTCTGATCACCTGGCCTGTTTGGAAATAAATAAGTAATAGAATTATCACAGGATCATGTGCTTTATTTGGTTGTCAGTCAGCATTTCAATACATCATTAGTTAGGAGATGCTGGCCCAAGACAGAGCCGTAGCATTAGGGCTGCTGCTGTAGGGCACCAGCAGTTGGTTGCAAAGAAGTGAAGACAGTACCTGCAATTTGGATAAAAGCTGAAACATTTTAGTCTACTTTAAGCGTTCTTCTATTTCAGAGAAAAGCTTTTGATACACGAGCTCTTCTATTCAAAATAATCCTATTTGTGGTCGTTTTGGGGCAAAATATCAGAAGATTTTCTTTTTTAAAATGCTGCAGTAAAATTACCATTTTTCCTTTTTGTCTGTGGACTTCAAAGAAATAAAGTACTCTCTGATCTCATCTCTCTGTTGGGTCACTGAGTACTTTGGCCAAATGTAGTTTTGAAAGACTCTGCTGTATTATGTAAAAATGCTGCTTTTCAGAGTGTATAAAATAACTGAGTGTTTTTCAAGCCTTTTATTTTCGTAGATTCAAGATCTTTTACATTTTGGGAGCACTATTGCATTCTCAGAAGTGAAAAGCCTGGAAACCAGTCATGTCAAAAGTCAGTTGTCATTAGCAACTTAGAGAATAACCTGAAACATGACAGCAAAACCCGAACAAAATAATTATGTGCATGGTGAGCTTAATTTGTAACATGCAGAGATTGCAGCACCTCAGCCTGATGCACAGGGATCTGGTCATTGAGGTGTCCTCTTTCATATTTACCATTGTCTTGACATAGGTGTAAAAGACCATGAAGCCTTTTTGAGCTTTGCTGATTGGACTGAAGTTCATTTGACAACAACTTACTGTGCAGCACAAAATTTGTAACACAAAACATTCAAGAAGTCCCTGAGGCACTGGCATGGGAATGAAATGTCAAAAGGCAATGATGTTTGAATAGATGTTGTTTGTAAGAGGGGCCTTGAATGCAGCTTATGACCCAGCAGACTGCTGATGGTGGAGAGTGCTTGGGGAGCAGCATGCTTGCATAGCTCTGTAGAATAAGAGAGAGTTAAGTTGTAGGAAGAGCTGAAAAGTGAAGATGGTGATGTATCTTCCTGAAGAGCTGCATTGTAAAGTGAACTATAACTTCTGCGAAGGCACACTTTGGACTATTGAGGAATTTGTGAAGTCAGTAAGGTGTTTGCAGGCGTGAAACCTGACTTCATATCTCTGTTTCTTCTAGATGTTACAAGGTCCTGTTTCCCATGGCTGCTGAAATTCCACAGGAAAAAACAAATTGTGCTAAGACCAAGGAAAAAAGTGTAAATGTAGGTGGTGTTTTGCAGACAGGTATCAGGCAGGCATGAATTCGAGCCACCCACAGTCTAAGCATGACATGTTGATTGTCCTGGGCATTGCACCAACTGTACAACTTCTGTAGTGGACTTGTGCAAATAGTAATGACGACTTTAGTAGCTGTAGATACATCTACAAATATCACATGTGCATAGCTTTATGTCTCTAATAGTAGTATAAGATGGATTAATCCCTTTTATAGCAACAAATTAACATCTTTAAGCTGAAGTTTAGTGTCTTTTGTGATCGCATTGCTAGGAAGATTACTGATACTATCTTCAGTTTTTGTTCCTGACCATGACTTTTACTAAACCTGTTGCTTAGGGATCAAAGTGTAGCTATCTTTTTAAATCACAGACTCTGGTAAATAATGAGAGAAGTACTGACTAACAGAGAAACAGCATAAATGTAACAAATGTAGCAATCGCTGTTAAGAGATTATACATTTTTGCAGTCTATTAAAAAATAAACAGAACCAAAACCTACAACATGTGAAAATCAATAGTACGCTAGAACTGTAATCAAATTGAGTCTCTGTGTTTTCCTTTTCTGTTGTGTGGTCTACCCTTTAATAAGAGACTTTTCTTTTTTTTGGTGGCTCCAATTAGAAGGCTTTTTTGTGCTAAAGATTGGCTAAGGGGAATTTAGATGACTAGAGCTCTTCAGTTCAAGTTACAAAACATACAAGGCTGTTCAATAATTACATTTCCTGGAGCCGCTGCCTGCAGTTGATGAAGAGGTTGATCTGGAGTGGGAAAGACTCTTGAAAACAGTGTTTTGGAAGTGTTGTAATTCAGTGCCTTCCACAGAGAAGGGGACTAGCAGAGAATTAAGTCTATTGTAGAGATGAGAGGGGTATACTTCATTGTTTCTAAGGAAAGTATCCACAGAGTTATAAAAAGCTCACTTTTGACTTGGAAGGATCATAACCTTCCAATGTCAGAACCTTTAATTAGTATTACAAAATGAATGAAAGATGCTAAAAAGTTCTCACAAAGGTGCTGTGGTACTGAGGAAATAATGATGTTATGGCAGAGAACTGAATTAGCTGACATAGTACAGGAGGATTTTTGTGCTTAATGTCTTGTAGAACATCACTTCTGTGCACATAACATCCTGTTCTGAAGTTAATATTGAAGGAAGGTTCTGCCAGAATCTATTTTAAACATTTGAAAACCCCCTCCATTTTTGAAATATACACTATTTTTGTGACTTTTTTTCAAGGGATTTAATGAAACTCATGAAAATATTATAGATGCTGCTTTGACAGTGATGCTTCCTTAATTTAAAACCAAGACCAGGTTATTTAGATATGTTGGAGTGGATAGAAAACTTAACATAATTCCAGCAGCTGTTAAAAATCCTAAGTATGGTTGGTTGGACTAAAAGAAAATAAAAATGTTCTTTGCCTTTCAGCAGAAGGGTTTTAAGGAAGTATCTGTATGCATTAGTATAACATGAAGAATGTGGAAGTTAAACATTGTAGTGATAGAGCCTGACTTGGTCCTTAAATGTAAGAGTGCACGTTATGATGTAGTAGTAGGCACAAATCACCACTACCACGTACTCTGAGTGGCAGGTGAGAGCAGTGGGGAGGCAGGGAGGAAAAGCATAACGTTCTTATACCTAGCATAGAGAGAAGTATAGAGAGAAGCTGGTCAGAAGGCCAGAAAAGGTGGAGAATGCGTAGACAAAAAGTGATGTGGTAAGAGAAATTGCCAAATACATATGAAACGAAGAACTGAAGTGACAAAAGAGGTCTAGCTAGAGCTGAGTGTCTGCTTCCTTTTGTTTTAATTAGTTTAGAGGGTTTTGTGAACCAAGCAATGTTTATTTTTGTTACTTGGGTTTGTAAATGACTTGTGAACATACCTCAAGTTGGTCCAGCAAATAAACAGACCACAGGGCTCTATCGCTTTTCCTGCCACCACTTCAAAACATCCACTGCTTGTTCTTTAGATCTCCGAGACTGTAAACTAATTCAATTTGGTATCTTTCAAATATCCACTTTCCAAAGTATTTTTATTAAATGCAACATATATTTTTCTCCTTATTATAAATTTTTATGGTTCCTTAAGTTTCAGAAATTTAAGAATACTGCACTGAATGAGACCTTAAGTTTAAATGAGGTTAGAAAGAAATGCAACTACAAAACCAAACACTCCTGCTTTGTCCTTGAGTAGTTTTTACTTTGGATGACTAAGATCATGCTATTTAAAAGTGTCACGGTTTTAGTCTGCAAATGTTTGAAGTATTTGATAACTGAAGGGGGTGGTATCAAAATAGGGGAACAGGATTCAGAGGACATCTTTGTGTGAATGCGGCACCCTATGAAGAAGTGAATACGTGTTTCAGGCTGACTTTTAAAAGCTCAGATGATACTAAGAGATACAAAATGTAACAAAATAAATCTAATCTTCTATGAGAATGATCATCTCTCAAGAGACATCATTCAGTGTCTGAGTGCTTTGTACTTTTGTGGTGCTTGAGACCCTGAAGTGCTATTTAACCATCTTTATTTCAATTTATGTGTATGCCATGCTTTGCAATTCACCTAGATCCCAGCGCACTAAACCCTAAGCTGCTGCAGCTAAATGTTTTATTGATTATGAAAAGTAAGCTGTGTGCCACAGGCAGAGACCACTGCAGCACCAGTTCGCAAGGTCATATAGTTCTGTCTTTAGTTACAGGAAGAGGAAGAATGAAGAATAATGCAATTCTTACTTTACAGACAGGTAAACTATTCAAAACCAATGCACACTTTCTTTATGGGAGTGAGTTTATTCTGGTCACCTGAGGGGAAAAAGGCTATTGTCATGCATGTGATCTCACAGCAGTGATCTACACCTTCCCTTATCCAATCACTAGTTGTGGCTAATCTGTAATAATTAAGGTGAAATGAAAATAAAGAATTAAACTAATAAAATATAATAAGCTAAGAAGGAAATTTAGAAAGGTGGGTCTAATTGGGGTTCAAGAGGAGGAAAAAGATATTGCTTCTCTTCAGGATGACTGACGGCAGCCTTAGAGCATGAGATTGCCTTTAGCCATTGTGTGAGTGTAGGCGAGCAAGTGTTGACAGCTGATTGCAGTGTTGAACATTGAACTGTATCGTGTTTCCCCAGAGGGCTATTGTACGTTAAATACTTGTGTCTGGGAGCTACAAACAAATTCCTGTTCCTGTGTGAAGTTCGGTAGCAATCTCTTAGCGTACAAGAAGATTATTTAGATGTTTCTCTTTTTGATCAGATGGAAGAGTTAGCTGATTTATGTGTTTGAAGAAATTAGTGATATAAAGAAGTCCTCTGTGGTGTAATCTGTGTATATGAACATTTCTCCAAATGTCTTTGTTTCTTGAGGAAGCAGGTGTTTATATTGAAGTAGTTAACTCTGGGTTGCAGTCCCACTGCAAATGTTAAGGAAAATCATTAAAATAATAAAATATCCAGTTTCTGTGTTAAGTTCTTTCATGCTTTTGAGGGGCTCCTCCTGCTAAACATATTGGTGTACTGATATACTCTAAGGAACCCTGCTGTAGGCTTGAATCTTAAATGGTGAACATTAAAGTCCATTATAAGGTTTAAGATCACAAGAGTTTTCTCATGTGGTCTCTGTTTACTCTGGATGCTTCTTTGAGGCTTTTGAGTGGTGGAAGAAAACATACAAATCCCCATTTCTGGTTCTAGAAGGACAAATAGTATGCTGCAGGAAAATTCCTTTGATAAATGTTCTCTGCCATGGATTTAACTGCCATTTTTGGGGGAATATTTATCCTTTGAAGCTGTATGCCTAATTCTATTTTTTTTTTTTAATGTGCTATATAGCATTCTTCAAATTGTCCTGTAGATTCTGGTTTTACTTTCATTACATGGCAACATGCTTTCTCCATTTATCTTGTTAAGCACTGTTCCAGACTGTGAAGAAAGGTTGCTCATGCAAAAACTATGCTGAAGTGCAAATCTGGACATATTCAGAAAGCTGCTGGATTCATTTTGCTCAAGCTTTCAATTGATTCTAAGGTATGAAAACCTGGGCTTTTATCCAACAGGCCAGACCTATTACACCATCTGCTTTTGCAGATATTGCACCTTCCCTTGGATCTCCTGGTGTGTTATATTTAAGGTATTCACCGACACTATGGTGTGATAGGCACCGTGTTGGATGTCGTCAGTGATGAGGCAGTGGGAAAATTGACCTCAGTCAAATTGCATCTGGTGATGTGAGATGGGGCTGCAATCCCCAAATCAAAGGATGGTTTAGTTCCTGTTTAGGATAAATGCATCATTAGCTTAAAGACCTAAATAGAAAAAGAATCTAATTTTTTCTCTCATGGTAGGTACACTGATGCTGTTTTACAGAAAACAAACAATGTTTACTAAGGAATATGTAAAATAAAGTGGTTTATGCTAAAACCAGGAAGTTGGCCTCAGACTGAAGATTCAGTTCTTCATTTGGGCTTTTTGTGTGTCCTTAGGGTATGTAGGTTTCTTCTTCTTGGGCTTGCTACCTTAAAGGTTTGAATGTGGTGGCCTAAGAGGATCCAGTTTTGGATCTGTGCTCATTGGTCTGTATATCATGTGTGGTTTGACTAAGAAGTTATGGTAAATAACTTCTCCCTTGTTTCTTTTCACTTGCCTCACAATCTCTGCACCAAAATGGTGTGTCTACTGCCAAATTCTCTTATATTGCAAGGACAGTGCATTTAGCCTGATTTCTCTGTATGTGGGCATGTGGCTCACATGGGTTCATAATAAAATGTTTTCTTCCAAGGAGATTCACACCTGGTAATAAAAAACTACCTTCAAAACATAGCTCTGATTTATTTGTGTACAAAATCCTCATGGAATCAGACTGCACAGCACAGATGGGAAATACATGTGCCATAGATGGGAAATTCAGAGATGAGATCCTTGAAATTTTAAGTCATTCAGTGAAGAGCAGGACAAAAAGCACCAATTTCCTGAAGGTCGGTTTGCTGACTGATCGACTTGTGTCTAAGGATGCAGTTTCTTGAGTTGTTGGCTTGAGAGCAAGAAAGCTGCTGGCATACATCATCACCCTGCCGTTTGACTTCTTGTTTCTGTGAGGCTGGAGCTCTCCTGGTTTTGTTGCTACACGTGATTGTGGGCCTCACTGAAGTCATCTGTGGTTTTGATAGTCTTTTGGTTCTGGAAAACAGATTCTCATATCAATGTGATTATATGAATTAAAGCTGAATCACTGTTAATCACAGTCATACTGGCTCAGCTGAGACAGTGCTAAACTGTGGTGCAGGGGCATGAAAAGGCAGGAGTGTTTCCTGAGCCGTGTGCTTAGAAAAGCTGGTTTTGGCCGTGGGGCCACTACCTCCTCTGTGCCTGTGCAGTGTTACAGGAGTGCATGATGAGCTGCAATGGGAAACTGACTCTAATGTTCTCTTAAGAAGTTAATAATGAAGCTATACTTGATCTAGTTTACAACACAGTGCCACAAATGGCTGTGCTGGTACAAGTGCAGGGCATTATACTATGCTACAAGAGCTGAAGCAAGCTGTGGAGGGCAATGACTAAGTCCAGCAGAATTTGCCTTGTATAATGGTCATGATCTGTCTTGATTTGTTTGACCACAGTGACTTGGCCAGGTGAAGGCTTTCAGCAGCATGAGAAATTTGACAGCAACTAAGCATGGTGCGGGGAGACTGGCTTCCAGGTGTAGCAAGAGAGGACAACAAGAAAAGAGCAACAACTAAGAGTACCAGCTTCCCAGAATACCTACTTGCAGTCATTCTTGTCATTTAAATAAAATATATTTCAAGGAATGCAATCATAGAGATATTCTAAAATATGCTTGTGAAAAAGTCAATGTATTGTCTGTTTGAATTAATATTTACCAAAATATCAGACTATTGTTTTTGCTGAAGCTTTAAACTGCATGTTTTAAATTGACAGAAACTGGAAATACAGGCTGAAAGATGCATGAAGGGAAAAGTGCTGGTAGATAGCCTTCAAGAAGAATCAGTCCTAAGCTAATGTGAAACAAACACTTCATCAATGAGATCTCTGGATTGAGAAGGGTAGTATGTGGATGGTGGTGTACAAACATGCACATCAAATGCAAGAGTGAAAGGTTTATTAACTGCCTTTTGTTAGCAAACTAAAACTCGCATTCTCCTGGGTTGATTTTGTGCCATCTAAGTAGCAGCCAGAATTAAATGCAGCCTCATCAGGAGAGGCCCAAGGTGCCAATGCTTTGTGCATTTGTTCTTCTAGAGAAGAGAGGATTTAGCAAAATGGAGAGCACTGAAGCTGAGGCTACAAATAGTTTTGGAAGTAATGGATGGACAATAATTGTGACAGACACTTTTGTCAGATTTGGCAAAATTAAATACTCTGTGAAATTGGCTTTATTTCACCACAGCATTTTTTGCTTCAGAAAGGAATGTTGATGGACGCTTCAGTATCACTGCTTGCCTGTGTTTTGACATTTTTATCAGCTATCTGCTCTTTGGAGGCTTGGTTGCTTTCCAATGGCATGGCTTTTTGAAAGGTTTTTCAATATACCGCTATGTTGAAAAACGTTTTAAACTGGTTTTAAATACACTCGTATTCTAGAATTTTGGCTTTTAGGGGTTTTGGAAGATCTCAAATTACACAGGTTTCACTTAAATTTCAACAGAAGTTCAATTTAAGATATTGAAGTCCTTCTCTAAATGTAATTTCCAACACATCTTCCCCTGTAGATATGTTACCCACCATACTTCCTCTGCCACTGACAGTGGGGATTTGGGTAAAATGTAATGTTCTAGAATTGAAACGCCTGTCTTTGACATGCATTTTATTTGTGCACATTTATTCTTTTCTAACTAAACCACTATGAACCCTTTAACAGTTAATGACTGCTAAAAAGAAGTTCCTTTAGCATTATGCCTGTTAAATTATCATATTTTAACATCTACAAAAGCGTACTTTTATAATAGACAGTAAAGCTTTTTTTTGGGGAGGAATGATTGATTAATTAAGAGCATCCATTGTTTTCCACGTGTGTAGATTTCTTTGAATCTCAGTCTATTCTCTCAACTTTGGGAAAAACAGGTCTGTTAAGTGAGTTTCAGAAACAGATTCCAGGCCTGATTTCTTCAAGTAAGGGATTGGTATGGGAGGAATGCAGTTATCCTGCATTCTGTGGCCTGGAAGCCTCATGCGGATTATATAGTCAGAGGATGCTTCCCCCCCTCCCCAGTGTTTGTGTATTTCTCATTTGTCTTTATGATTAATATTGGGAAAAGTTATTTACTTGCAGATATTAATGTATTTTGCTTTGGCACAGTGGCAGTGTTGGTTGATGCCTCATGTTTGTGGCTTGCTATGCTAATGGCATGTTTGTGTAAGTTCTCATAGCATTATATGGCTCTAAGATTTCTCTTAGTCATCTGAAGCTACGATGATGAACAAAAATCTCACTAGAACAGCCAAAATCTAAGCAGAGTCTATAGGAACTCTAGTTTCTTTGCAAAAGTGGACAGTAAAAAGTTACCCAGCCTGTGCTATTGCATTTTGCAGAAATCACTTATCAAAGAAATGGGGTTTGTGTGTGTGAGAAATTTGAGTCTGAAGAAGAGAAGCTCCCAAAAATAATACAGGGAGCGCTAAGGCAGTCTTGTTTTAATTTCAGTGGTTGCAGTAATAACCACGTTAAGAGCAGATAATAGACAGTCTGAGCTGAGCAGGGAAAATTGTGGGGTAAGACCTCCATTTCTGTAATCAAAGCATGTAATAGGACTCAATTGTACACAAATTTATACTTATGACAGCCTTCATTTTACGTTCTATATAAGAGAATCTCTGTATCTGAAAATGAGGAACAGGCTAGCCCAAAATAAAACAAACTTCAGATGGGATGCTGTTTTGTAATGCATTCCACAACCAGCCTAATCAGAAGCTATAAATCAATAGGAAACTAGGACATGCCACTAATTGGTTAGTAGAATATTCTACCAATGGGCTTTGAGCACAGAGCCATGTCAGAAGATCCCCCACTTGTTGAAGGCATCTTTTCAACTTCAATGTGTAAAAGACAGATCTGTTTTTAAGAAGGAAATTTATGTAAATGGGATGAAATTTGCTTCTAACTTGAGTAAACCAACGTATCACTAACTAAAATCAAATGTTTGTAGAAGTGTCTCTGGGATACATCTAATCCAATCTGATTTCTATTAACTGATTTGTTTTGCAATTTAATGGCTGTCAAATTTGGCCCTGAATGTCAAAATCATATTTAGCTCATGTCATTGCCAAGGCAATCACACATGCAGTGCTCTTGGTAAATAAAATTTGGCAGAAGGTTCAGTAGTGCATGTTATGGCTTAAACCAGCTCCAGCCTGTATTTCACACATCTGTGTGAATTCTTTAATGCACAATACCTTTTATAAAATAAGCATATTCTATAGTTTGGTTCCCAAGTTTTATGAAAATGGCAATGGCACCTAGAGTTCAGCTGTGGAGGATGGAGTCCCAAATACCTGCTCTACTTCAGTGCTTAAACGCGTAAGAAGGCTTTGTGGATGCCAACTATAAATCTAATATTGAAGAATCTACAAAGCAGACATTCCTTTTATTTCACAACTGTTAAATGTTGTTCTTCTGTCGTATTTTAGTATCTGCATCCAGCTGTAAATCAGGACATTTTACATGCACTGCTCTAGGGGTGATTCCTGATGAAAATATTTTAGTGTTTCACTTTCTAAACACAACTTAATTCTTTCCAGTTTAGATATTTGCATATAAACTGCTATTGTGATGTACATTCTTGCTGAGCTGCTTCATAAGTCTTTTTAGGTTGTTCCATAAGAATTAAGGTGTGCAGTCTACATAAGAAAAACTGATTCATTTGATGAAAAAATAAAGATCTGTTGAGTGAATGACTTTTGAGAAAGAGCAAGCATCAGGAGGAGAAGTAGAAAGTTCTGTGAGAGATGAGTTAATTTTAGAGTTAATTCTCCCATTTTTATAAGTTTTGAGTTTTAGCATCTCAAATATTCCTCTCTTTCTCTGTGTTGAAGGATTTTTGTGTTGGGGAAGAAGAGAGGATGTTGCTTCCATATTTACATAATGTTTTTGTATGATGCCAGTGTCATGCAGTGTAGGAGAGAGTATCTGTGAAACTTCTTGGTGTCTGAGTTATATCTTTATTATTGCTGAGTATCAGGCATATCCCAGTGGAACATGTATAGGGCACTGAAGTACTCCAGGAATTCAGCTGTGCCACAAATAGGACAATTCTTAACACTTAGTGGAGTCTGAAACTTGTAAATCAAGTAATGTGGTCATTGGAATTTCCACATTACAAATACATGGAAAGAGTGCTCAGAGTGCATTGTATCCTTTCAAGCTTCTCATGCAGGCTTTTAAAGGTCATGAAGTTGTCTCTTCTCATAATTTCAGGACTAGGGATTAAAAAAACACCCCACCTCTTCCCCCTTCCTTCTCCAACACCCCAAACCACCACCTCTGCTGCCTTTACTGTCACTAGAAGTTGGAGATACTTTCTCCTGCTGTAACTTCACCACATGACTCATGGTTTAGGTACATAATAGTAATTATTGGGTAGTTCTGTCATTTTAAAGGATATACCATAAAGCGGGCATTGACCTAGAATATAGCTTGGGTATGTGTTGGTCAGTGTTTGCTGGTAGGCACATGAAGTCAGGTGGGCCATCTAAAATGCCTTAGTAGGGTAATACAAGAGGAGAGATCCCCATGGAATGCAGCCTCTCTGCTTGTTCTGAGCACTGCTCAGTTCAGCTCCAGCTTAAGCAAACAGCTTATGCAGGGTATCTTTGGGCTTGTTTGCCTACAACTGAGGATTCTTTGAGTGTTCTGTTCTTCTGCTTTTGATAACATGGTTCTTTAGTTTGTGTAATCATTTTGCAACCCAGGCTTTTGTAAATGGATTTTGTTTGTTATAATGAAGGAGACAGATGTTTCTTGTAAGAACTTTTTTTCAGTGCTATATAACATAAAACAGCAAGTTTTTTTACTTTGTGTAGTAATCCCTGAATAGTCATTCTGTTTATAACTTAGTGCTCTGGTTACTTCACCAGTTGCTTGAACTCTTTATTGAGGAAACACACATTCTTGTGCTCAGGGGTTGACACAGCGCTGTTAGGAACATCTGTAGTGAATCCTGACAAACATCCTGAAGGATTTTGGACTGCCACCTTGGCTATGCTGTTGGATGTTAATCGCTACCCGCACAGCCCCCGTCCTTGTTGATAATGTTATCCTAGAAAATGTAGAAATGTTGAGTCCCTAGTTGCAAACAGGAAAGGATGAAGTGTGCAGCTGTTTTTAGGGAGGAAAAAAAAAGGTTTTCATAAATGTCTCTTGCAGTATCATCATTAGCTCTGAGAGAGTGATGAGGGTGTTTGCAGTGCACCCCTGAAGTGCTGCTACAGGCCTCCTGCCCCCTTCCTATTGAGCCTGTTCTTCCATCATCATACCTGTTGCACAGACAGTGATTTGAGGGCCTAAATGTGTCCTTAGAGCTGTAAGAGTTGCTTTGTACAGGACAAAGGCACTCCTAATGCAGTGAAATAACTTCTCCACCTCATTTGCCACTAATGCTTTGGGGTGGCTGAAGTTTCCCTAACTGCTTAATTGGGAGAATGTGGCTGTAAAATTGCCATATCTCTCTCTTAAAGAGTGCCAGGAGCTGTGGCTGCCAGTTGTTGTGTCAGTGGCTTAATCAGAGCTTTGAATCTTGGTTCATCTGGGAGATGCTCATTTGTTCTAGTCTCCTGTCCAGGTTGTTAGGCAAGGAACCAAGCTCCCTGTGATCAGAAACCACATGCACAAAAAGGGCTGCAAACATTGATAGTTTGTTCCCTTGATCGTTCAGTCCCCAAGCAAGGGTAGTTAGAGGCAAAGACTATTTCTGGCATAACAAGGGTATAATTTGGAGGAATAAGCTCAGTGTATGTTCTAGTAATTTTTTTAAATGCAGTTTGATGTTTCCCTTAAATATGACTTGAGTTCTTAAGCCCTGGCAGAAGATGAATGCTATATTCTTCTAAACAACATCAGATACATATGCATCCCCGGATGTGGCAACACTCGGAGTTCCTCCCAACATTTGTATTTCACAAGCAAATGTAAAGAGTAGGATGTGAAAAACATCCTCCAGTGAAAGATCCCCGACATCTTGCAGCTAGTGAAAAAAGGAATGATCTTCAATCACTGCTTTTCACGCTCAGACTGTAGCGAACATTTGAGGCAGTGATGCTTAAAGTAACTTCTGAGGGATAATGAAGAAAAAAGATCCCCTGAAAGCCTCCACCAAACTCTTAAGAACACACAGCATTGTGAGGTGTGGAAAGGTCAGTTTGGGACTGTGATTATAAATTTAAAATATAAGAAGAAATAAAATGAATACTTAGAAATGAAGTGAGAACGTGAATGATTGCACAGATTATCCATCCTATTTTCAGAGTCTGTAATTGCTCCAAATATGATTGATAGATTGAAAGTATGTCGCAGAATGGGCAGATAGTGTGCTACGCGTTGGTAGTTGTTTCTAGTTTCATAGTATTAATTTAAGCAGTCTGGTGTCTCTGTACTGTTTGTTTCTCTTGTGGTTTTATCACTTTTATTTATTATGTGCAGCAGCAAATCAGCAAAAGACTCAAAGAAAAACGTGTCACTCTCTGTAGAACTGTATAAATTAACCTGTGCTAATTAATTGCTGAACTTCATTTGACATATTTAGTAGGATTAAGAAGTGTATTTGATATAGCTGACAGTTTTGTTTAACTAATTTGGGGAAGAGAAGATAAATTCTGGACTAATGCAGCGAGATACACATAGCATAAAAGTGAGCTTGGTCAGGATTGGCAAGATAAGAAAGCTTAATGCATTTGATTCAGGCTGCAACGCCATCAGCTTTAGAGAGACAGTGAGGCAGAAATGTTCTGTGTGACACCCCAAACTGGGTAGTCATATTTAAGTGCTTTAACTTGCAATATATTCTCATGCATTGCTGCTTGTTAGACTGCAGGTGCTGAGCCTGAGTTATAAATCTTAGAAAGTTATTATGGTGAGGTGCTGGCGCAGGGTGCCCAGAGAAGCTGTGGCTGCCCCATCCCTGGCAGTGTTCAAGGCCAGGCTGGACACAGGGGCTTGGAGCA
>JANHGB010017198.1:0-11791 GCA_026283785.1 Coracopsis vasa
TTTCCCTTATGACGAAAAATAATCTGAATCATTTTACAGAAGCTTTCTAACCTTTTTATACTAAAAGTTATGTTTTACACCTCGCTCAGTGCTAGGTAAGGATTCGGGTGCTCTGGGAAGATCAGCCACAATCAGGCAGTCACTTGGCTCGGCTTGGTTTTAAGGATCACATTTAAATTTTAGATGCGGGCTTTTTACCATCAGAGGAATGACTTAACAGCTCCTTCCTCTATACCTGCAGGAAGTGAAAGCCCTCTTTTAAGTGAAAAGATGTAGGGGAGAACAACAAAGTGAAATGCTTGCCATTTGGGAGGCACATGAAGGTTTTAACTTACGGGGATAAATAAGCTCAGAGCCCAGTCTGGCAGAGTAGACGTGCTCCCCCTCAGCACAGGGATGACTGCTTCCCGCTAACTCCCCTAGGATCACCGCTCCTGGTTCAGTACGTAGGAAACAAGGAGAGCACCAGGCAGCAGGACCCGCCCTCGACCAGGCTGGTCCTGTTTAAGGGGCTGGATGCTGATTTAATTAAGATGTCACTTTTTCCCTGAGCGGGACTGACAGCGCCTATCGCAATGCTGGAGTTTGGGAAGGTCGCAGCTCGGGGGGCAGCGCAAGCCAGGGAGCAGCACCAGCGCTGGGGCACATCTTGCCCTGCACTGGCTGATGCAACCCAAAGAGACAGCCCCTGAAATGACCACCAGCTCCCCCAGCACGTTGCAGCAGTAACAAGGAGGACACTGGCTTGGCACAGTCATCACTCACCTCCCACCCAAGGAGACCAGTACCGGCCAGCCCTTGCCTGCACCAGCAGCACTGGGGGCAGCCCGATATGTGCCCTAAAACACCAAAGCTGTTTGGCAAATGCTGGAGCTGATCAAACTCATGGGGTGCTGCTTTGTGCCTGGGACACGCTGAGCGTGCTTCTCTGCGGGGGTTCCCTGCTCATCTCCCCATCTCACCCATGGCAAACAACTTCTGTTCCTCACTGATTGCTCTATTTATTTGTTTGCCCTTTTTGGCTCCACATGAGGTTACTGGAGCTGTTCTGTTAAGCTGTGGTCAGCCGGATCAATGACACATACGGCTTATGACTGCTATTAGAGAAAAACCCCTGATCGAGTATTTCCCCTGCTCCTTCACTGGAATATTACCTCTAGTAAGGAAGTTTTGTCAAGTAAACCCCATCCGAGACACAGAAAGGAGCATCCCTGGCTGCGCTCCTGATGTGTCCCCATGGACTTGCTCCCAGCAAAGCAAACTCGGCTGCAGGGCGAGTAACCCCGAGCTGTGGCCAGCTGCAATGCTGCACTACAGCTCTGCCCAGATTAAGATGCCTCCATTGCCCTGCAAATAGGTTTTCCTCTAATCCCGGGGAATGAGCAGGCTTCTTCATCCACCCGCTTCTCTAATTCCCTCCTGGGTGCAGGAATCGATTTGCTGCAGTGCCCATGGAGAGCTCGGGTGGGCAGGAGGAGCTGATGGAGGAGAGAACCCACCACAGCAGCTCTCCCACCGGCCCAGAGCTGCATCCAAACCCCTCCACCGGCAGCACTGACCTCAAAGTAGGCCAGTTTCCCTGGGAAAATAGGTAAAGCCGCGAGTGCCTGAAGCGAAGCGCTAACCTATTTTGCCATACGCCCAGCCACGCTGAGAGAATAAACGGGAGCAAATGGAGCTGGAGAAGCACAGGAGCGCTCCAGGGGACGGGGCACACTTCAATCCGGCAGCATCCGAGGGGCTCGGAAGGTGCCCTTCCCTCCCTGGAGTCGCAGGGGAGGTCAGAAAACTCAACTGCTTGCTGAGCCAGGCTGGAGATTTAAGGAGCTGCAGCAAAGCTGCTTAAGCAGGGCTGCTGAGGAGATGGCACCGGGCACAGGGCAGGTCCTGGCACCCTGAGGGAGCTCTTGCTGTGGCCAAACGCATGGCTTTGACCTCACCATGTGGCATCACGTGGCAGCGACTCAACCCTAAAGCTGTGCATGTGCTCCACATGGGACCCACTGACCCCAGCCATGTGCTGGTCCCCAAAGCACAGCAAACCCGGGTGCTCCAGCCCCCCTTGGAGATCCCACTATAAAACCCCATTTTCTCCTGCAATGCCTTTCCAAAGCCATCCCGGTGGATGCTGCAGGCGTTAGCACCCATAGCTGTTAACGAAAAGGACTCCCCCATCCCCAACCTGTCCCATCCCTGCGCCATCCTCCCCAGCCCATCAGACCCAGGAGGGACCTTACCAGTTTTTTAAGACAAGAGTTGTTATCAGAGCGGCTATGACCATGATGAGGGACACGGTTATAGTGATTATCTGATGAACCGCCAGACCTGCAGAGAGAGGAAACGACAGGGAATGGGAATGGGAGCCAAGGGGATCCCGGAAGGATGAGCAAAGCCCCTGCCGCCTCCCAGCCCCGGCAGATGCGATCCTCTCCCTGCTTACAGAGAAGAATCTTTAAGCCCAGCTTCTCATTTCCTATCCTCTCAAGTATGTTCCTTGTCAGCCCGAATTAGGCACGAAGAACGGAAGAGACGCGAAGCCGCATCCCCTCCGGGACGGAAAGGGAAACTTGAGCGCAGCCTTGCAGTGGGTGCAGGATTAACCAGAGATAATAATTACTGCACTAACTGCTGCTCACTTAGAAGGTCGGATGGGCTCATTTTCTCCTAATTCACCTTAAACAGGGTATAATTTTGGCTCGTGTATCATTCCTAATGAGCAGTTTGGAAACAAAAGCATCTCGATGTACAGTATGTTTGTGATTTGGTGCTGCTTTACAGTTGCAATTTCGTAATGAAATGATTTTCCTGGCTGCAGCCCAAGGATGTGCTATTTCTCACAAACAGATGTTGCAGCTCCTGATGGATGGTATTTTTAATAAGTACGTGTTGGCTTGGCAGGAAAAGCAGCAGCTTTTTACATATGTATTTTATACATATACATGTATATATGGACCTGTGCAATACATGCTCAGCACTCCCAGCTATTTCGGGTGTGTGTGGCTGCTTCTCCCCATGGAAGCATGCACAGGCTCCCAGTCACTGCCCATGGGTGAGGATGAGGGTGAGGCTTGGAGCAACCTGCTCTAGTGGAAGGTGTCCCTGCCCACGGCAGGGGGTTGGAGCTGGATCCAGTTCTCTTCAACCCAGTCTATGATTCCATGAGGTGGGCAGACGCTGCCCACCCGGCTGCTCTATGTACACCCATCCCTTCCCCAGCAGCAGCAACAGTGGGTGGAAAACCCCCCCGGGAGAGACACACTGGGGACAGCATGTGCCCCCTCCATAGCCCTCAGCGCCACTCTCTGCAGGAGCTTCGCACAGAGCATCCCTATGCTCCCATGGGAATGCCGCCCAGGGCTCTCCCACGCTCCCAAGCAGTGGATTTGGGGCCATGCTGTGGCTCCCTGGCATCCAGCACAGTGCACCCCACACAAGGCAGGCTCACAGGAGACTGAGAGCAGCCCGGACACCAATTAGGCCAGATTCATCAGTGGGATTTCAGACCTGGGATCACGCCTGCTGCTCCGCTGCTGCTCTCACAGGACACAAGTTTTCACTCCCTGGGAATTCATGACAGGATCTCACCCAGCTCCGCTCATCCCTGTGCCCCGAGGGGGTTCGGGTCCCTGCTCCCATGCTGCCAACAACACTCATCAAGGGAGAAACGCTGCTTGTAAATCAGCCGCTCCAGAACGCGAGTCTTGGCAGTTTAATACAACAAAACCAAGGGCACCTCTGGGGAGCCTGTCCAAAAAACATGGCCAGCACTCAGGAAGCACTCGCCAGCAGGGAATGCCACGTTACCACGTACAGGAGCGGTGGCCTGGCACCCACCTGGTGACCACAGTGCTCTGGTGTCCAGCAGACCAAGAGTACTCACCTCCAAAAGTAAAGCATAAGGGGCTCTGAAATGCAGCACGCACCCAGCATCCGGTAGTGCTCATTCCACTTTCCCAGCAGATACATGATGTAGATCTGGGATAAGAGCTGGAGAAGAGAGCAGGGATCTGGCTGGGTTTAAGGACAGGATGTTGTCCGGAGTGGGATGTGCTGGACATCACCAGCAAAGAGGTTTTCTAGAGGCAGGACCAAGGAGTAACGATTCCTGAAGGCCAATGTTTCTGAAGTGCTGGCTTTTGGGTCCTGGCATGGTCCCAGTGCCAAGACAGCAGAAGGCAAGAGCCCAAAACACAGGAGATGCAGGATGCTGCAGCCCCCAGGTATTTGGGGGTTCTCGTTCTGCTCCCCAGGGCTTCCAGCCACACATTCCCTCCCTGGGGAGCCATCAGATGGACAGACGGACGGCTGCTCACCCGCACCCTGGCACAGCCGAGCACAGAGGGACAGGAACATGCCAAGGTTGCTTTTCTCCCTCAACTCAAGCACCTATCTTGCAAATGACCCATTTCCTCCATTTACTCCCAATTACACTTCAATTGGCTCAACCACCAAGGCTGTCAGAACACAGAGCAGATCCGGATGCGACCGCAAGTGCTGGGGACCTGGTGGCAGAGGACAGGGAGGACACAGCAGCCCTGCACCAGCTCCATCAGGTCCTGACACTGGGAAGCAACCACTGGGCTGCCTCAGCTTCCCCACAATTGCCTGGAGAGCCAGAGCTGAGTTTGCTGCTCTGCCTCCGGCTTCCACGTCCCAAGGGAATTCACAGGGATAATGCCTTCTCCTGAAGGCGACGCACGGAGAAGACTTCTGACCCTGTACTTTGGGAACCTGGAGGATGGATGCGAGAGGAGCCGTGTCCCGATGGAGCCGAGGAGCGCAGCCAGCAGCTCCCAGCCCGCGCCACGTGTGCCGGGTCAGGAGTGACGCCCACCCCGGCGCCGGCGCATCCTTCGCGGCAATCTTGGAGCAGCTCCCAGTGGGACACCGCCGACAAAGAGGGAGGGAAAGGCTCTAAAAATAAACCCAGCCCAGCGCCCGGTTCCTTTGAGAACAGGAGCGGCGTCGGGATGAGACCTGCAAAGACAGGAGCAGAGGCAAGAGACAGCAAGGACGCCGGAGAACCTAAGGATGCAATTAATCCCTGCGCTTACATCATGGGGAAGGCGCAGGCAGAACAGATTGCAGGTGGCTGAGCGCCGGGAAGGATGGCAGCTCTTTGGAGCAGGACACATGGGTTTAAAGAAGGGCTGGATAATTTTAGACTCCAGCACATACATAAGTTGCCATATGTACCAGCATGGAAGAAAGTTCCTTCACATCGCAGATTAATTCTGCACCAGAGCCCAGGGATTTCAAGGGGACAGGAGATCACTTTCCCAACAGCATTAACCATGGCAATGATGGAAAGAGAGAAAGGGACCTGCTGGATGGTTTCCTAGGAATCCCTATAGCAATGCCCACTGCAATAAAGGCTAACAGGTCTTTATTCTTACTTTGCAAATACATCAAATCCTTTCCTTGATATCTCAAATCTTTTCCTCTAGGCCTTCGCAGGAATGTATAGAACTGCATAGAGCAAAATCCAACAGAAACACCCCATCTGCAAGAGAAGGTGTTCATGGATGGGACATTCATGGGAGAAGGGAGCATCCCATCTGGGATACCACCCCCAGGGTAAAAGGCGAGAGGAAAGAGAGAGATGGTTCCAAAGACCACAGCGTTATTTTAAACACAGCTCTAGGAGCCCAATCTGTCTGGAGGAAAGGGACCTGGAGGATAAAATCAATAGCTCATAAAGGAAAATTACCCTCCTCCACCAGTGTGGGAAGCCTTCTGGCACACACGTAGCTCACAGTGAGAGCCCATGCCCCCGGCACATGGGGCGAGCTGCAGGGACGAACATGGAAGCAGGAATTCCGGTGGCTTGGTTTTGTTTGCTCATCTCTGTAGCAAACATCGCACGTGGCAAAGCTTGGATCCCAATGAGCTACAGATACGGTGCTCCCTTAATTACACCTTAATAAGCGGTGAATAAAGGAGCTGCCAGCAGGACCAGGGCTGGCACTGGGAAAGCATCGGTGAGTGGCTGCCCCGTTCAGCACCGGCTGCCAACGCCTCATCCCTGCACAGGGACCAGGAGCGGCTCCCTCTCACCAGGCTTTTACCAGGCAATTTGACGCAGTGACCGTTTAACTGGAGGGTAATTACAGGAGAGGTATTTAATGGAATTGAAAGTGTGTCCAAAGCCCTGCGCTTCTGCTGGTGCAGCAGAAATCCACGTGTCGCCTGCCAGGAGGGAAAGCTCTTCAAAGGCGCTCTTTGAACCCTCGGAAACACTCAAACAATGCTGGGTTTTTCCATTGCTGCACCGTCCGAGCGAGCTCTGCTCTCAATGGGGACTTCAGGTCCCGTCCTGCAGTGAGAAACCCAACCTCAGCTCCCCACGGGCAGCAGCTCTGCGGTAACCTGCAGAGCACAGCCCCAGCATTCCAGGAAAAACCCATCTCCTCCAAGCAAGCAAGCGCTGGGGCTTGGTTTTCTGTGTTATTGTAAAGACCATCTATTTGCCAGCGAGATGAAAGTGCTGAGTTTTGGCCTTTCCGGCCACCTTCTGAAACGGCTCCCGGACAGCTCTGCATCAACGGAATTAATTCCATGAGAAAATCCATTCGAGGCTAATGTCTTGCTGCTGCAGAAGTGCGCAACGGCAGCGAACAGGAGATATAAGCTCTTAATTAAAAACAAAGAGAACCTCTATCCCCCAAGGCCTTTATTTCAACAGCTCTGCTTAGGGAGCCCGTATTTTCCATTTTCCCAATAAAAACAGCTACGAGCCGCAACTCTTTGAAGACCCTCGTCAAGGCCTCGGAGCTGCATAACATTAAGAGAGGGAAAAACAGCTCTGCTTTATTCTGGAGAGTGTAATCTGAGTTACCCTCAGTGGCAGAAAACAACAGACACTCCAAATACCTGCTGCACCTTCCTGCACACGTGCCATGTGGATGCCTTCCTTGCTCCTTCCTCTGCCTCAACCTTCCCACAACTCCCAGTCTGAATCAAAATGCCAAAAGAAGGGAAATCTCCCAAATAGAAGCCAGGGCTGGGTCTGCCAGCATGCACTGGGGAACAGGGGGGGGCTTCTATGGCATCACAGGGGCGATGGAGAGGGAAGTGGTGATGGCAGCAGGGTTTACACCTCTCCCTCAGCAAAGCATCACACCAAACTGGGGAGAGACCATTCCAAATAGGCTTCCAGTAATGAGCATCAAAAAGGGACTGTCTCTCAGGAGTGGCTGAAGAGCTTATAGAGAGGGAAACAATGAAAATACAGACAGAATTGGTGCCATGGCAATTGTTCCTGGCCAAAATAACCTCCTAAGTCACTTCCATGGTGAGCATCACAGCATGCACAGAAGCCAACAACCAATGCAGGAGCCACCACCTCAGCCCAGTCCCACACCAGCCAGTCCCACCACATCTCCCAGCATGATGGGCTGGCCAGTACCTGCTGCCTGCAAGAGCCAGTGAAGGATTCATACAGTCACAGACTGGTTTGGGTTGGAAGGGACCTTAAAGCTCATTCAGCTCCAATCCCTGTCATGGGCAGGGAACACCTTCCACTAGAGCAGGTTGCTCCAAGCCCCGTTCAACCTCACCTTGAACACTGCAAGTGATTCCTCTTGGGAGATTCAGCAACAGTCCATGGCCCTGGGGCTGGCTCCCTGCTGGCATCCCAGCAGACAAAATACAGCTGGAATAGCCAAGTGATCCCAGAATGGGGAATAGCCAGGCTGCCGGGCTCCATGGAGCCTCCCCAGTCTGCTGTAGCTGAGCACCAGGTACCTCATCTCCAGGCAGGAGCGGGCAATGCCAGTGCAGTGGGTGAATACTGGTCAGTGGGGCACGTGACAGCTGCCTTCAGACACAGGGGCATCAATGCCAGTGGCTGCCAAAAGGGCTCTCCCCAGAGTGGGGTCTTCTCATAGGACTCAGCATCCCATCCTCATCCCTGCCATGGCACCAGGAAATCTCTTCCCGAGCATTGCAGAGAGGCTGGGAAAAACCAACTGGACTCGAGAGGCTTTACAGCTTCCCAGCCATCAGAAACTGCATCTGATCCCTGAAAGCTTCATCCAGCTGATAAAGCTGCCTTTGGACAGAAAAATTCAATCATGAGTGTTATGTGGCAGTCCTGCTGCAACCGCAGCCACGAACGGCCTTTCCCAGGGGGGATCAGTCAAACCCTACTGCTGGTTAATAGCTTGGAAGGAAAATAATTACAAAAACCTATGAAAACACCAGGGTTAAACAGAGGGGAGGAGACATGGCAGGGGTCCTGGAAAACCCTGCTCTGGTACAAAGCCTGGAGCTGCCTGACCAACAGAACAGCCTTGAACCCCCTCCTCTTGCCTTTGAAGCAGCATTTGGGCTGGCAAAGCCCCTTGGTTTTCCCCCAGGTAAAACAGGATGCTCAGCTCTGAAACCCAGCCCAGTGAGCTGAAGTGAAATACAGCTCTTCAGCAAGAGAACCCCACCACGGTTCCTGGAAACCTCCTGGTATTTGGGGTTGGGACAGATGAAAGGAGAATATCCTCCTCCTGCTGCTGCTGCTGCGGAGAAATATTCCTGCCAAGAATGAAGATCCTGGAGGCTTAAGCTAAAGACACTGGGACTTATCTGCTCAGGTGCTACAGCAAATATCACCGAGCAATAAATACTTGCGAGAGCAGCAGAGGAAAGCTCCTGGCTCATTCAGGCACACGTGGGAGAGGGCACACACGCACGACAGCATCTGCTAATCCCAGAGGAGACAGCGCCTTCTCCCTTGCCAGAGAGAGCTCAGCTCACGGATGCGCTCCTTTCCTGCTTCAGCCATCATCCGCATCCTTCAGCCTTACAAAGGATCCTTTGGGGACCCCCGGGAAGGGTGACCGGTGGGTGCTGGTGCAGGGGGTACCAACCAGCCCCTCACCTCCCGTCCGGCCCCCGGCTCCCCACGCCTCTGCACGGCGGATCAAAGAGGCGGCTCTGTCCCAACCGCCCAGGGTCTTCTTTTAAACACATTTTATCTTTAATTAATTCCTTTGAAGCCTTTTGCATCCAGCATCCGCTCGCATCCAGCGCCCCCTCTCCCGCACCCTCTTTCTGAAGGCAGGGTCGTCTCCCAGTGGGGAACCTAATGTCTCTTTAGGATTATTTATTCCCGATATGCTCCCAGACAGCGGTGGGGAAGGAGCCAGAAGATGTTCTGGGGCGCACACCAGCACCCACACAGCCTCTTGCCCCCATCCGGAGCACCCTCACCTATTAAACCCTCACCTTTGCCCCTTCCTGAGCAGAGCACGGTGCCAAACTCGTTGCGTACCAGCAATCAAATCGCCATTAAGAGCAGCAGACGGCACATAAAGTCTTCTGCCTTATAAAGCACTTAAAGGTTTAATTAAAGACGGCTTTATTCTAATAACACTGAGAGGAAAGCCTCGGACAGCCCAGCCAGCACAATTCCTGCCTTCTCTGATTCATTCTTCTCTTCTCTCCTTGTTTCCAGCCCACGGTACTGGAGGATGCTCAGCCTTGGTGGAGGAGCTGAGCCCGCACGGGGAGCATCCACCCCGGTAAAGCTCCCCACGGCCCTTCCCTCTCACTGCGTGCTGGCATGTTAATTATTCCTCTCCTTCCATGCTCCAGCCTAAACCGACTCTGACAGCCCCCGAGAAAGGAAGCACGTTTCTGAGAGCATAAGCACAAACCACGCCTGGGTGAACATATTGCGTCCCCATCTGACTGCCACCGCACGCTGCCAGGCGCCGGGCAGGCGGAGGTGGCACCAGGACAAAGGCACCTGAGCACTGGGTGACCCAGAGCATCCCCGGCAGCACCCACTGCACGGAGCAGCAATACCCACACTGCATGGATCCGCTCGCCTCCTCCTCTCCTCCCTACCTGCAGTGTTTTCTACTCCGGGGGACTTTTTCTAAGCTTGTTTTCTGCTGCTCATGAGTCACAGACACATTGTTTTTGGCTTTTTTGCTGCCTTCTTCAGCGAGGAGGAGTGGGGTGAGAGGAAGATCTAAGTGAGCAGGGTTGCTTTCACTGCTTCTCTAAGTGAGCACTGCTGCCTTCATGATGCACTCCCACCCTATGGACCCCCACGATCTCCCATCCATCATCAGGTCTCCCCCCCCAGCATCACCAGTAGCAAATCCCTTCCTGGCAACGTGTGCAGGGAAGCGAGGGGATGGTGGTGAAGCACTGCCTTCGTCAGCATGATGGCAGCACCCAATCCAATGGGAATGGGTACTGCTGGGTGCTGGGGATGGCGGGGTCCCCAGCTCCCTTGGGTGCCACAAGCAAGTGGGACCAGCCTGACCCAAGGGGAAGCCAAAGGAGCACAAGCAGAGAGCGCAGCATCCCTCCCTCCTTACCTCCCTCTGCACCCACCACGGGCTCCCATTGCGATGTGCAGCACTTTACAGGATGAGGGCTGGCAGTGCTCGCTGAGGCAAATCAGAAGTACAGGCAAGTTACCTAATCCTAATTTGTAGCCATATGTTTTTCCCAGCAGAGAACAAACACTTCCAGCTGCTAAAGCTTACACAACGGAGAGGAGCCGGGCCTGAAAAATGCATGGGCACATCGCCAGCAACACCGGCATAGGCGCGGCCGGTGCTTCCAGGCACCGCAACGCTCATCCCAAAGCACAGCGACAGCTCAGTGCTCCCCATGGGAGCAATCCTGGGTGCTCAGCCCCAGCCACGGATGGAGAAGCAGATCTGGAGCTCTGGCTCTTTTCAATTGAGGGTGGCCAGGCCCAGATCAAAGAGGTCCTTTAGCCCTGGGAAGGAGTTTATCGCATTCACCACTCGGTGCAAGGAAGTTAATTAGCAAAAGCTCCGGCCCTGGAAAAAGGCCCTAATGAGAGCTAAGAGCTGGCAGATTAAAGCAGCCGGTCCCCTGGGGGGCTGCGGTTCTCTGCCGACACCAACACCGCAGCATTGGCTCATCCTCACCTAAACCAAGCAGCCAACTCCAGTCACCACGCACTAGCACGTGCTGAGAGCCAACGTTCCATGTGCTGCTGCCACAACCAGCCCCCTGGACCCCACACACCCAACTGGGCAATGCCACCGAGGCACCGACCACGGCAGGTTTGGTGCCTCCATAGCATCATCCTCAGTGCCCCTCGGTGGGCAGATGAGGCTGAAGATCTCATCACGCAGCGAGGGTAAAACCCTCGCGCCGGCGCTCATCACCCATACTCCCTCGCTATTCTGTCCAGCCAATTCCACTCTTTTATCTGAAAGGTGTGTAGGTTGGGAGGTTTTCGCCACTATAAATATCTCCCTGAAGTCAGCAACAACATCACGGATGCCTCCTCTCTTTCTGCCAAGCGGGCCGGGCTAGATAAACTAATTGGGATTAAGATTAGGCCATAAAATTCTTCTTTGATTCAACCAGAAAATCACTGTGGGCTAAACGCAGCCGATGCACAGTGAGCACATTCTGCAACTCCACAGCGATATCCCACGGTTTAATACCAGCAATAACAAATATCATTTGAAATAAATGGGAAGCAGCTTCCCCATCCATGTCCACGCAGCAGACAGCGCTGGGGGGACGCACCGCTGTGCCGAGCACCACACTGAACACGATTACGGCGATGGGGCTGGATATCGTTAATGGGAAACACAGGGAGCTGCTGGAAAACGCCTCGGATAAAAGCCATGGAGCAGAGCAGCCGCTTGCCCCCCAAGCACTCTTATTTAACCTCACACACCTCTTTTTCACGAGCCTCACACCGCGGTGATCCCCAAACCATCCCGGCCTCCGCACCGCCCCGGCAGACCCTACCTGTGCTGTCTCCCAGCCCGCGGGGCGGGCGAGCATC
>JANHGB010017199.1:0-23352 GCA_026283785.1 Coracopsis vasa
CATAGAAATACTATTCTGCTTCTCATTGTACTGCTCCACAATATTCACTGTTAAATGCAGCACACAGGGTATGGAACCTTATTGCTTTTCTTTCCCATTTTAATTTGAGATACTATAAAAATATGTTTGTCTTCTATGACATATTCAGTATGTTGAATGAGAGTTCTTCTGCTTTGAAAGGTATGCATGAAGACAAGAACTGCCTTTCCCAAGTGCCGCAATTTTTTGTTGAATCTTTTAGTAAAAAATAAGCAAATTCACTTTTAAGTTTTACAGTTGTTTGCACTATTTATTACCTCATTATTATTCTCAGAATCATAAGATTACAAGAGAATTTAAAGAATGGCAATGCACTGTTTGGGAAAAAGAGACATAGGCGTGGAAGGGGCCACTTGTGTGGGGGTTTTAATTCTTTTTTTCCCCAAACTGCATAGAATGTACAAAAATCTCTAGGTAGCTCTCTGTGTTCCTGTTTTGCATTCTTCAAAGAGGAAAATTAGAAACCTGGGAAAGCCAGGATCACCCAACAAAAATGATTTGCCAGAAATAATGTTAAACATGCCATATTTTAGCTAGTGAAAGAGATTCAGCTTAAAAAAAAAACCCATTTTTTTTCCAGGCTGGCACAACATGAAACTGTCTTTGGTATCTTTTAATTTTTCTGTTTGATAATCAAGATATTATAAGCAAAAAGGTTTTTATTAAACTTTTTCATGGTGTGTATCAGAACTTTAGTTAAAGAAAGTGTGATGGGAAAGAGGAGCAATGCAGGTACTTCTTGAAATAAGGCCAAGGTAATGTTTAGTGTATCTTTAAAGAAAAAACAAATCCTATACTGTTTTGATGTGTTTGGTAAACTCTGTTGGAATATAGAATTTATGGAAAGGATGTGCATTTTGCCATGCCCTGATTGTATGTTTTCAAAATCAGGAACTGTCCGTGCTTTCTAGAGGTACATTTGATCTTTAACAATACAGAAATTCCAGCACTAAGCATGATTCAGAACCTAGGAATGACTATGCTGTGGTTGTCCATTGTGCATCCATCATCATCACAGTAATCAAACACACTCTGTGTGGTGACAGCTGATGTGGCCAAACTCCACCATTCTCCATGCCAGGCCAGTGCGTGGACAGGTCCTGGAGCGATAAGGATGGTCCCACTAGTGCCATCAGCACTGTTCTTGTGATTAAATGGTTGAGAAGCGGGGGAAAAGACAGGTCAGGATGACTGGAATTTAGTAGTTGGCAAAGAATTGATTCCTGTCTTTGGTAAGGATTTTTGGATGCCAGTGGAGAAGTGACTTGGAACAAAGTGTCTGGGGTACAAGTGCTGTTAAGCAGAATTGAAATCAGATGAGAAGTCAAAAACTGAGTAATGCAAGGGAAGGGAAGGAGTTAAGAGGTGACAAGCTGCAGACAGTTTTTACTACATCATGTGAAAGTCAAAAATTATTAAAGACTCTATTTTAGACTTGCCTTTATCAGAGAAATCACATTAACAGTTAAACAGATCCACGTGGAGAATTTTGAACGTGACTTTTGGTTTGGGGTTTTGCTTTTTGTTTCAGTTTTCCTTTTTTTGAAACTCAGTTTTACTTAAAGCCTCCAAACCGATCCCATCATGAATCAGCTTCCAGGTTCCTTGGTCCTGGACCTCTTTTATCTCCCACTACTATTTATTAGTATGCTATTATATACCTTACTGCAAGCAGTGTTTATTAAAGACTTGTTTTCCAGCCAGGGAGGACTGAAGAATAATATTGCTGTGAACTTAATTCTGCTAAGTTATGTTCTGTCAGCAAAGTGGAGTAATGTAGAACTATCACCTTGGATGATTTCTTCTGTGCTGTAGGAAATCCTAGAACGGGTGGACCATTTGGGTCATTGGATGCTTTGGTCCCCTTATGGAAGTTGCAGAGTGGGAAAACCTTAGGTTAAAATTATTGAATAATTTAGGTGGGGAGAGACCTTACAAGATCACTAATGCTACTCTTTATTTAGAGCAGGATTGACATCAGAGTTCAGTCAGCAGTTCAGTTCTCAGCATGTTGTCCAGTATAATGTTGAGTACCTCCAAGGCTGGAGGTGCCAGGATTCCTATGGACGAACTGTTCCAGTGTCTCACTGTAAAGCCTTATGTTTTAATGTTTTATTTTTCCTTAATTCCAGTCAGAGCTTCCCTTGCTGTGTTGTTTCTTTTCCTTTTGCTGTGCACCTCCCCTTCTCCCTTGTATTGGAGGTCTGAACCTGGACACTGTATTCCAGGAAGTAGCTTCATGAGGGTCAGATATAGGCAAATAGTCACCTCCCTTGAATTGCTGGCTACAGTTTTGTAGTTTAGATGTGCTGATTTCACTTGGATATGGGCCTGTTGTTTTTGTTATAGTTTCTGATATCATTCATGTTTATTTCTCTTACAAGACTTGGATTGGGAATCGAAGACGGAAATATCGTTTAATGGGGATTGAGGTCCCACCCCCTAGAGGAGGTCCTGCTGATTTCTCTGATCAATCTGAATTTGTTTCTAAATCAGCACTTAATCCAGGAGAGGAAACTGCTACTGAAGTGGGGGATGATAATGATAGGAATGATGAAGTATCAATCTGCTTATCTGAAGGAAGCTCACAAGGTATTTGAAAATGCAGTTACTACTGTGCATATATTTTTAATGTTGTGCAGTGTGCATGCTTTGGATTCTATGTTGTACACATTCAAAAACATCTTGAGTGTCTAACAGTCACAAGTTACCTGCCTTGGCTATATTGAAGGTACTGTTTGGTTTCTTTACCTCTATATGATTTCTGTTGGGTTTGCTATCACAAAGCTTGCAGAAACCTTTTATAAGACCTCTGTTTCTGCCAAATTCATGTGAAGTTAGATGACAAGTTCACAATTTGCTGCTACAGCCGAAAGATGGACAGAGAGTGTAAATGCATGCATTTCACTGTCCTAGGAAGCCAGGTTTTAAAAAATGCTCTCTGTTAGTGGGCCGGTTCTACACAGCCAGCTTGAACATCCATTCCTGTGAGCCTGAATCGCACCAGCCATTCTCATCTAAACAAGCACTAATGCCTGCAAACCTGCTTGCTTTGGGCTGCCTAGAGCTATGTACTTAGTTTTCCTGATATTAAACTCGCACTGATGAGAGGCATTCAGAAGATACATGAGCTCAGAGCTGCTCTTGCGCTAAAAGCTTCACAGTATGTCAGAGCAGAGCAGAACTGATGCCATTAAGCTGTCTGCCGTGCATGTATGGTCTCTGCCAAGCAAATACAAACCAGCAGAAAAGATCAAAGTCAGTAGCAGGGGACTACTCAGAAAGCCTTAGAACTGCTCATTTGGGGGCTCTCTGTGTTCTCAGTAAATTGCATGATCTTGAGTGATAAGTGTCTCAAACTTAATTCCCTTTTACTCCACCTCCCAGAACCACATGACCACATTAAATGGATCTCTCCCTTTCACTTTTGTACGTGAGCACTCTGGGCCTCCTAGGGCAGATGAGCTCCCACTCGGCACATGCACTAGCTTCACAAGCTCAACTAATTGCTCCCAGTGCTTCTGATTAGAAGAGATCAATAAAGCCTTTGCTCTCTAAACTAAAAGAAAGTCTGATCTAGTGCATGCTATTGCAGCTTAATATGCCAGACTTGATCTTGTCACTTTGTCAGAACAATTTAAAGGAATGAACTAGAAAAACAGGAGAACTGCTGGGAATGAATTTGTGATAGCTATGTCATATTCTACTCTAAAGAGAATAAGATGATTAAGAAATGGGTCAAGTGATTGAAAGCCAAGTGAGATGCAGAATCTAAGAGTCCTTGATTTGCCTGAGGTGTGGAAGGAACTGATTTAGTCAGATCTACTTGAAAGAAAATGGTGACAGGGGAAGAGTCTGTATTCTCTATAGCTTAACGTGAGGAGTAACACCCCATTTATCAAACAAGGCTTTCATAAAACAAGGTAAGGCTGTAAGGCTGCGAGTAGATTATTAGAGCCAGAGCTTAAGGAAGTGCAAGGAAACTATTGGATTTCCACAGTATCCAGGAATCCCACTTTCATTCCTTTATTCTACCACAAAACCTATTTCTATTCATTTCTCCAGTTCAAAGGTGTAGGTTTCACTGCTGCAGCTCAGCTTCTTTTGAACTTTCTGGAAAATAGCTCTACTGGGAATCATGTGTAGTGTTGAGTCACAGATCTGTGATTGTTTTCATGGTTGAGAACTATAACTTTTGGTCCCAATTTACTAAAAAAAAAAGAAAACCAAAACCACAACAAAAAATCCCACTCTCAAAGACAGGAAAAAGACAGTTTTAGTCATGTAATTAGAGTGAAAGCTGGCACTTGCTTTTAAAATATAGTGTGTAAATATAAAACCAAGAAGCAGTACTCTGATGCAAAATGCAGCATTAAAGTTCTCATAATGCCTTACCTTTTTAATGTATGTTAATTGAATCCATACTTTGTGTAAATGAACATGGCTCTGTGGAAGCCATTATAGCCCTGCCAGTTTATATTAGCTGAGGGTGAATATTTAAAGAGTTGAAAGTGCTGTAGGGAGTTGCTTCATTCAACTGTTGGATCCAAGTGGTGGCTGTCAGCGTTACTGAGTGGCTGGTGCTTTAGAATGTGTCAGAGACCCTGAGGGGCACCTTCAGTGACCTTCACTCTTCCGAGTGGAATGATAGCGTTGTATATTGCTCCATGCTTACAGCTCTCCCATTTGAACCCATTTGCTTTTGCTGCTAGCAGAAATCTTCCTCTGAAATTTTGACCAGTGACAGATTAAATTTATTTGCAACAACTTCAGATGAGATTTGCTCAGTTTTGAGATATTTAACTGGCAGAAAACTTATTTAAAACAATTAACTGTCTGTGCTAATGGTCTGGCCTAAGTACTCTCCTGTCTTTGCAAGTGTTGGTAATCTGCGGTTAAATCCTGTTGCCCCTGTGTTTGTGTAGAAGTGATACACCCCTGCATCATAATCTGCCCTCTTTCAGTAACCCATCTGAACACTTGCTACCCCTTCACTCACCATGCCTCTTTTCCTCTCTAGATGTGGTAGCTGGACTGTTTGACCCTTCTTATGCAAGCTCTGCCCTTTGTAGAACTGTCTAACTTTACTAGCACTTGGAATGAGTTTATTTCCAATTAATAGCCTTACTGTTAATGACATAATTTAAGGTTTTATCTCAGCTGTCTTACTCTGTGGTTTATTTCCTGATTTGCTGTTTTATCACCCGTTTTCTTTTTAACATTATATCAATGTGGAGAATTAAAGTAAATCTGAGAAACATACTTAATTATAGGGATGAATAGGCTTATCTTTGTTCACTTTGGCTGTAGTTAGGGCTGATAGAATCATCTAGTCCTTGTGGTTGAAATCTAAGGATAAGATTTGCTCTGTTTTCAGGTGTGTTCTTTGCTTATACATAAGATAGCAGAGTAGGTTCACCAGGAATAAGTATTTGCCATATAAGAATCAAATAATCTCTTTGATCAGTTTTTGGTTCAGGGCTAATAAGTGTCTGCAAGGAGGAGATGAGATTCTGTTGTGTATCCTATATTTTCAGGGCATGCAGGAATTTTCATGTAGTAATTAAAGAAAACAAAAAAGTTCTGTGCACCTCTGATGTGAAATTATTCATCACTTCAATTTTCCAACCTGAATCTAAAAATAGGAAGAGTTTAGTACATTGCAAGAGAGTAACTTACGGTTTTCCTGTTGCTTCAGGTAGCAATTGACCTTACTTTGCCCTGAAATACTTGTGATATTTCGTCTTGTCTAATAAGACATACAGTATTTTTTATGAATAGATAGATGCTTCTGTATCTAATGTGACAGATGTGACATTTATTTAGTGGTAAATTATTGAAGGAACAAATTATTGTTCCTTCAGCATGAAATTTGAATGCAATATGAAAAAAACCTAATTTATTTCTGCAGAAGAGACAAATGAAGCTCTTCAGAATGAAGAAATCGGTCACAAAGATGATGACCAGAATCCCGTATCTACTGATAATGTGGTATGTACACCTTTCCTTTTCCACTTACGTGACCTCCTTAATTGCCAGCGTTGAGGTTGTTGTCCAACACTAGTCTTTTTCACTACGTGAAAGCTTCAGTTCAGTGCACTAAGAGTCGTCCTAACTGGTAGAGCACTAAAAAACTGTACTAAAGGTACTAAACCACAGAGCTATGCGTGTACAGTATAAATAGAATTATGTGGCTTTCTCTGTATTATAACAACCTGGTGTTCTTTTTCTGGAATGCAAAACACAATGGTTGGCTAGTGCTTCTTAAATCCCTAGTGCAGTAAAACAGTAAGAATAAGATCCCCAGAGTAATAATAGACAATGGTTGTTGGTAGCTTTAAGAAAGGCGGGTACCACTAGCGCTTCTCTCCATAGCTAACCTTGAATACATGAGATCAGGCTGGGGTGGGTATGTACTCTTCATTCCCATACCCTTGACAAGGCATTATTTAGATGTTTCTTGTTTTCTCACTTGCATTCACATTGAGTCACACACAGTTGTTCTTGCTGGTTTTAATTGACTGCAGTGAGACAAGGAAGGAAAGACAGAGGGAGGAGTCATGGCAAATAATGCAATATATCCCCTTTGTTTAGCCTGCCTTCTCTCAAATTAGAAGAAAGGAGAGGAGGAAGAGGAGAGAAGACCCCGAGTGGTAGGGTAATTTTTATCTTAAAAGTTATCTGCAGAATGAACAGGTGATGGTTCCAGTTCCCAGTTGCACTCTTCTTGCAGTCAGAGGTTAAAAGATGGTAGCTCAGAGCATGACAAGAAAATTTTTGTTACATTAATCACACAAACCTGAAATGGGAAAGCGAAAAATGGGAAAGCGAAAGGAGATTCCCTTCCCTCTGTATATAGGGAGAGAAAATTTCCTTTCTTTCGTTAATATATGATCATCTTTTGTGTAAACTGAAATGCTAAGGCTGTATTTTCTGTGGTTGCCTGAATAGAAACAGCTGCCTTTTTGCTTTCTGTTTACCTTTATGGCCTGCTGTGACCTTAGATATAATCACTCTTGAGTTTCAGTCTGATACATTCACCATGGAGATGCAGAATGTAAAATGACAAAAGTAAAAGGTTTGCAAAGATGATGTCCGAGAGACTGAGCTCGCCAGTTGTCTGAACTCCAGCATTATATCATTGGAAATGATGGGGGGGAAATAGGAGAAGCTTTTTTCATCCTCTGTTCTGAAAACACTCTAACAAATTTTTTCCAATCTATGCAGCTAAAATTGGGCTAACATACATTGGATTTGCATGAGAGAGACAGTTTTCTGATTTGAAATTCTAATCTGTTCTTTCCCCTACTATCTTACAATGTATAATTATAAGAAAGATCGTGTGAATGTTTGGCATTTATTTAGACACTCTTTCCTCAAGCTGAGTCTGAAAACAAAAATATTTGAGTCACAGTGTTAGTCAGGGTATGATATAGCAGCAGATCTTGGTGACATTAAGCCTTTGAAATGTTATCGCTTCAGCTGGGTTGTCAGACACTGAAGCACACAAAATGTGGTTTACCCTCCCTGTCTTCAACACAAGCTTGAGAGCTTAGTGGGTACTACTAGTGAGAGAATGCTAACCTCTCTTGGAGGATTCTCCTTGGTGATTAGAGGAAAGTTCTGATGCCTGGTCTGCAGGCAGATAAAACACACACATATGCTGCAGGAAAGAAACCTCCTCTAAAATACCACCTCAAGAACTAACCACTGAAGTGTGATGTGTCAGTGTGGACCCTTGCCTACATTGTCTTGTGTACTAAAAACACAGTAAACTTGCATTAACTTATTATGTGAAGTCTCATAAACAGTTACAACAGCCAGAACAATGAAAAATGGTTAAAAAACCCAAATCCTTCTTAGACTACTACTGCTTCCCTCTCCAAAATATGGAGAATTTTTTTGGGGTGCAGGGGGGCTATTTTGGGGTACAGGCTGTATTTTGGGGCTCAATGTGGCTATTTTGCACTCCTGACCCCCCTTTTGCCCTCCGCCCCAGGCTTCCCCATACGGCTCCAGCAGCATCATCGTCTTGGTTGTAGGTTATAGTTCCATCCAGGCAGTCATCCTTCTGAGTTCTGTTGAAAAGTGCCATTCTTACCACTCTAATTCAAATTCATTCTCTCTGTTTGAGACCTAGCTTAGATACGAATAAAAATCTCATTGATGCACTGAAAATGTGCACATTTTGTTTTTTCTCCTATTGACATAACCTTTTAACATCATTTTCTTACATAAGAACATTTTCTGTTGGGACAGAACATGCGAGTGGTAAACAATGTAAAAGTAAATGAGGTATGACTGGAATGTATTTCTAAGTTCTAACCAGCATTAAGCATTAAGCTTGGCCTTTAACATTATACTTCAGATATCTTTAGAAACCCAGTATAAAAACCTCCCAAGAATTTTTGTGAGTTAAGTGAAAATGTCCATGTGTATGCATTTGGAGCTGTGCTTTGTATCAAAATCCTCTACTGTTCAGGGCATTTGACTTGCACTGTGGCCAAAGAAGGCCAAAGGAGACCTTTGTTTTTCAGGCAAGAAGTAGGTCAGTTAGGACTTGCCTGTCACTTGCCATAATGTCTGTTTTGCTCCAAAGGAATAAACTTTCATAACCTCCTTCGCCTTGCAGGAGGTCTTCAACAAAAGGCTGACAGAATAAAATGCAGGCTTGTGCAGGCTGTAATGAGATATTATATGCAACTTAATGCCAAAAGCATGGTGACATACAGCTCCTTCTTTGCAAGCAGCCTGAGTCACCAGGGCAGCCACTCTAAGTACTGGCAGTTTCAGTTTGGATTCTCCCTGGATCTTGTGGCTGAGGTGCATGATTGCCATCTAATGGGGGCTGCACAATTCAGAGTTTCTCAGGCGCAAACAAAAGGTCCTGTTACCTTCATCCTTTCATGCTGTTTGTGATACAGGTTGCTGTTTGGCTGATCTGTGCATTTGAATATTTGGAATGAACCATTTACTTCTCTTTCAGAAAATAGAAATTATAGATGATGAAGAAAGTGATATGATAAGTAATTCTGAAGTGGATCAAATGAGTTCTCTTTTGGATTACAAGGTGAGTAATTAGGCTATATAATGTTAAGCAGGATAGTCCACAGAAAGTTCTAGATGGCTGTATCTGTAAGGAATTTGGGAAAGGCATGTGGGAGCCTGCAGCTCCTCTGCTTTTATCATGGCACTGCACATAATACATCTCCTCATCCCATTTACAGCCAGATTATACCCATATTTCAACCCAGAGGGAGGCAGGAAAAATGAGCTGTCTGCAGAGCAGTTACATTAGTTCAGCTGTAGCCATCTGCAGCTCCCACCACGTGTCCCAAGTGAAGTAGTTTATTTAGCCTCTAAACCAAAACTTTTCTTTTTGTGCAAGAATTGTTCCTCGGAGTGCTATGGCATGCTCCTACATGCAGCGTGATGCTGTCAGCTCTGGAAAGGGACATAGCAGCTGGAATCCTCTAATGAAATGGGGGGATCTAAGCAGAAGTCATTCTCGCAGTGCAGAGCATGTCTGAATGCAGGAGTTGTGGGAGGGAGGAAAAGCAGTTGGATACCTGGCAAGCTGCTGTCATCTGCCAAATGGGAAAAGTTATGCATGTGTTCCTGCTATCCTGAGAGTTACTGCAGTGTTCTGTGTTGTGTATTGGTGGTGGTTTTACCTATGTAGCTGGCTTTTTAACCTCAAAACCAGGTATGTTCTACTAGTGATAATCGATTCCAAAATGATAAATAGATCATCTTTTCAGAACAAAAATTCCTCCTTCAAGCAGTGTTTTCCTGGTAAGGGCAGTGGAGAACGAATATGGAGAGGGAATGACCTTTTCTTAATGTCACCTGTCACCACTGTGAAAGGCTCGTTGTGACAGCATGCCCTACAGAACCTTGTTTGTCGGTTTGTTGTTTGACATTAGTGATTGGTCTTTGTGCTTGTGTTTTCTGTGTAAATCTGAATTCCTTTTTTGACTGGGCAAAATCCATTGCTAAATAGGCAACTTGGAAGTTTCCATCAGAAAGAAATGCATTCAGCTGATTTTCTTCTGAAAGCCTCATAATTGCAGCTCCATTAGAGCCATTATAACCTGAAACAGTATGGTGAGCAATGTGTTGACTGAAGAAATGTGACTTTTCTGGGGCAAAAACCTCACAAAATAACAACTCTTTTTAAAGGCTTGTAACAAACCTTGCAGTTCATCACACGGTCTCGCCTTTTCATGTCAGCTAAAGTTGAATTACAGCCAGTCTGGCAAACGTAAGCATGAGTAACAGAGCATAGTTCTGTGTTTAAGAAAAGAAATACTATTTTTTCATTAAAACAAAATGCCAGCTTACAAATCCACTATTGAAATTTACTTCTGTAATTATTTGCTGCTACCAAAACCAACCATATTGTATGCAAACATGCCAACCTAATTAATCATATGGTTGCGTAAGCAAGGGTGGGTTCTTTCTTGCCTCTGATACACCTGAGTAAATGCGACACTTCACAGGGTCTTATGGAGGATGCACATTTGGTACTACTAATCAGAAACCTTTTGCAGAGATGCACAATGACTTTGATCTTGAGAAGCGAACTGTTTATTCAGGTTACGTGATCTTTGCAAAGGTAAATAACCAGAGGGAGTTAATTTTAGCTCTGCACTGATCAACAGATGCGGTGTTTTGATCTTGCATAGCAATCAGTTGGTAGGTTTGAAGGAGAAGAGGTATTTGCAATAAAGTGTTTATCAAATCTGAGTTTTTAATTCATTTTGTTATTTTTATATTAAGTCATTTGCAAGTAGAGTAACACACGCTTATGCAAAGGTTGGAAAAATGCCTTTTTAGCCACAGCATGCACATTATTGCTAATTCTCAATGCCACAAATAAGTTCCTATTTATTGTGTAACTGAAAGATCTTGGGAAAGTTGGTGAGCTGATACATGTCAAACTCAGCTGCGCTAGAGGATGCTGTATTTTAAGTTGTGGTAGCTTTGAGGAATGTTTAGGTTTGTTTCTGTGGTCTTTGTGCCAAGCCTTCTGCTGTAAAAATGGAATTTCTTTGCTGTGTCTTCTCACAGTCACCCTGCCCTTTCAAGATCACTTCTAGGAAGAGACCTGGACTTTGTTTTTCTCTTTTAAAATGGAATTAGAGGGCATCCGTATGAAATAAAAAGCAGTGCTGCTTTAACAGCTTCATGTCAAACTTTGGCCCAAGTCATTAATGTTTTAATGGTAATTTTGAAGTGCTTTGTCTGCGTGTAACACGGCTGACTGTCACATCTCTTGGGGAGGATGAGGAGAAGTGAAATGGCACATGCATTTGCAGGTTTAGAGAGACACTGCTGGTCCTCATCAGAACATTACATTGTTCTGTAATTCTATACCTATAGAAGTTTTGGCTGTAATTGACATTGATTTGGGCAGGAATCATAATAAACACAACTTTACTCATTTTCCCTAAAACCCATTCAGTATTAACACAAGTATGTTTAGGTGTCACTACAAAGATGCAGTCCATTATTTCCATAACTTGATGTCATTGTCCCCCACAGAATGAAGAAGTCAGATTCATTGAGAATCAGTTGGAGAATCACAAACAGAAGTATTTTGAACTACAGACGTTTACTCGGAGTTTGATACTTGCTATTAAATCAGATGATAAAGAACAGCAGCAGGTAAGTCTTGAAGTAGGTTTTAATACTGAAAGGTGTTTGTCATTTTGTGTTCTGTCACTCCTTTAGTTTTATTCTGTAGTGCCCAGAGGCTCAAATTCTGATGAGGACAGCGTTGTGCTGAACATCTTGTAGGCAAAGAAAAGCTGAACTTTAAAACAAAAGAAAGATCTTGCAATCTACACAAGCAATGACATAGACAAGGACGTGTGACTTTTACAAAGGGACAGACAGTGAACCAGTGTACGCTGAGAGACTGGGATTTGTCTATTGTGAGAGCTGAGATGTGAGATTTAGGGAAAAGAGCCAGGCTTCTTTGCTTGCACTGCACCACATCTAATACACAGCACTTCTAATGGTTGGTTGGACTATGTCTTGTATGGGTAACGTTCTGTGCTTTATTTAGGAAGAGACTTTGCTGCTTCTATTTTTTTCCTTTGCCTTTAAGATACATCATTTTGGACAATGTTTTTCCCTCCAGTATTTATCAATACTGACCTCTTGTTTTAGCCATCCAATACCAACACTGACTGAAAAGCTCAACAAAGTTTTCTCACTATATATGAAGACATTCGAATGCTGACACAAAACCTCTACCTAATACTGTATTGTAATACTTTTTTACTTACAGGCACTGCTCTCAGACTTACCTCCTGAATTAGA
Source organism: Coracopsis vasa (assembly GCA_026283785.1). Lineage (NCBI taxonomy): Eukaryota > Metazoa > Chordata > Aves > Psittaciformes > Psittacidae > Coracopsis > Coracopsis vasa. Next base: position 12,370 of record JANHGB010017199.1, read on the forward strand.
AGAAATGGATTTCAATCATGCATCCCCAGAGCCTGATGATACCTCATTCAGCTTGTCGTCTTTATCGGAGAAAAATGCCTCAGACAGTTTGTGATTTATGTTGCTTTTTAACTGACAAAGAAGAAACCCCATGGAACGTGCAGGTTTCAAGAGAACAGCATTTTGCTATCCAGTGTTCTTCAGTCCAAAAAAGAGAGCCCGAGGTGAAGTAGACTTTCCTGAAGGATGACTGTAGTACATCCTGGCTACAGTTTGCACTGTCAAGAGATTCTGAATGTTGGGTTTGGTAAATGGAAACTGTGTGAGGAAAGGTTTCACTTTTAGCAGTTTGGCCTTGATTAGGGTAACTTCTGACTTTCCAGAATAACTCTTGCTCTGTAGCAAAGTCTTTTTGAGCAGGGATCCGAGAGTGGAAAACAAATGTCCTGTGGTACAGACAGCTAATTCTTTCAGATTTGCTTGCTCACCAGTCCTGTTCATTGGTTTTTTCCCCATTTTTACTCAGGTAGGTGGACTAAAAATTGGGGATCCAAATGGAATAATGGGCTTTTTATGACTTGTGCTTTGAACCCTTTTGAAAATCTGAAATTAAACTGAAGTGGTTTTCATTATGTGACTTCAGATTGTTGAACCTTCCATTTTCTGACCAAAATAGCTGAAAAAAACTTGGAAAGGCTAACTGAAAAAATTTGAATTATTGTCAATAAATTATTAAAGAAGCAGTCATAAGTGTTGCAACAGATTAGATGGATAAGGAAAACCTGATAGCTACAGAATGCAACTTTCTTATCCTCTCACAGTAGCAATGGGATTAGATGTTTACACAACAGTTTAGGGGTTTATGAATGTAGTTACAGGTTTTGTTTGTCAAAGTCTGAATGCTAAAGTTCTGTTCATTGTTTTAAGTATTGGTTATATATTTTTGCCCAAACTTTGACCCATTTTATCAAGGCACTGTCATAAATCCACAGCTGGGATTGCATCCTGAAGAGTATTCAAGTGTTTGGAACTGAGTTTTGCAGATCTGCTGACTGTGACCTGGTTTTGAAGTAGCCTGGTCTGGCAATGCTTTTGGCAACTGCCAGGTGCCATTTCTAAACTGTGACCCTGAGGCAGTGCTGAAATGGATTTCTCCTCTCCCAGCTGCTGTTGACATTTAATCCTTTTAATCATCTGATTAAATGGATGTGCAGACACATTCAGATAAATTTAGTAGGGCATGTAGGTGCATGCCCGTATTATTCATGCTTTGTAACTTCTAATCTGAATATTCTTCAGCAAGCATTTTAGAAACAGATATCTTCAGTCTGGTAAAAAGCCTGACCTTTCAGTTTTATGCCAAATAAGAATTTACTCTTGTGATTCCTTATTCATGCAATACAATAAGCAGTCCCCTTAATTTCAGTGGGAAGGCCAAGGTGTAGCACAGAAAATCCAGAGTGCTGGGGAAATAACACCTTGTTTTGTTTCCTTTAATACCTGGATTAACTCATGAGTTTAAGTTTTTCTTAGTTTATCTGTTCCTCCCTGATCACTTCTACAGCTTTTCTTTTGTAATATCAGTACTGAGCTCTGTTCTTTCAGGGTTTTTTCTGTCTCTGTTATTCTTGGGCATGGGATGGGGAGGTTTTAGCAATATTGTTAAATGCCAGCTGCAGAAAGAATAGTAGCAATTTTAAAAACAAACCAGGTCCATAGTTCTGATTACTGTACAGTTCAGTTAGTTCCCAAAAGACCTCTTGCCACCTATTCTACAGAGTAACCCCAGAAAAGCAAGCTGTTGAGCCTATATTTGGGTTTAGGCATTAATCTCGGAGTAGAATCCCAGGAGAGATGGAAGGCACTCTGCAACCAGGAGCTAAGTGGTAGGTTACTCATCCTTTCACTGCCTGAGCTGAAATGTCACATCCTGGCTGGCAGTCACGTCCTTATCGCCTTACTCAGAGGAGGAGTGGCAATTTTACATGCCTGTTGAAATGACCACCAACCTAAAATGAATTCAGGTTTGTAAGCAAAGGTCACAGGACTATCTTTCAAATGTAACATACAGCTCAACTGGAATTCTGCTCACTCTGAAAAAATAACTCATAAAGGGGTTTCTGTACTGGGTTAACAATGATTTCTGTTACTGTTCTCTCTAGACAGGAAATTTGTGCCACAGACAATGAAACCTCTTGTTTTCTGTGAGCTTTGCTAGAGTAAAAAAAAGTACTGTGACTTGCCACTATTTGGACCCTCATTTCCTGCTTCTTCCACTTAAATTCCCAGGAAAAAAAAGCAGGATGCTCTTAATAAGAGTTCTTGATTTCGTAGTCAATTAAGTCATCCACCTTTATACAAGAGAAACTTTCATTGATGATTCATATTTTGCTATTTCTTGCTTCTGTTTCATATGCCAAACAGATTGAAGGAATTAATTTTGAATGAACTGCTGCTAGATTCAAGCACTTATGTAAGTCCCTTTTCTCAAGGAATCCTCTTTAAGGACATGCAGCGGAACCTCCAGCTGCACTCAACACCCACGTCAGCCCTGGGGGCATGTTGTTCTCTGGTCCTTTTCTCTGGTAGGGTGACAAGACAAAACATAACGGAGTCATCATGCTTTCAAACGCTGAAACACTCGATGATACTACAGGATATTCAGGAAGAGTATAAATGATACCCCTGTATAACAAAACGCTAGGTAGGATAATACTGCAGAGCTGTTCTGCGGGGCTTTTCGCTGTGTATATTCCCTGCAATATATAAACCAAACATTTTAATGCTATATTACCATTACTGGTATTTTAAATCATTGCAGCAACAATTGCTCTGCAGTACAGTGGCTGAAGAACAGCTGATGAGGTCCTGAAACATAGCACTTAACCTTCCCTGAGAGTTATCAAAATACATATCCATCTATTGCACTTCAGACTAGCACTTCACACATGCTTTGTAATTTAGGGGGTTTTTTTGTTTCCTTATGTCCCTGACAGGCAACATAATGTGCTAATCGAGTTTTCAGGTTGCATCCTGATCCGTGTAACCTTCAAACAGTATGAGAGAATTTGGCATATTCCTTTCCAACTCTTAGTAATTGTACTGACAAGCTCATTGCTGAGAGGAATGGTGTTCTGATACACAGTCACCGGGACATTCTTTTCCAGGTGTGATTCTGGAAGTTCTTTAGATGATGGAAAGCAATGGGGTAGCTCTCTGAGCCTGTGGCATGTCAGGATTTGACTTACGGTTATTTCCTCTGTTCATAGGATGTTAACGAAGACCACATTAAGTGCTAGTTCATCCTTTATATAGACTTCCTATGAGAGAGAAAGCTCATACTGTGTTACAATGACAGAAATAAAGCCCTCCTTGCTATTTCAGGGGGTTGGCTTTGTAATTCAGTACCTGCAACAGCTCAAGTGCCATGTATTGATGTTTTTATCATCTTTCCACAAAGGCTCTCATTTGCTTTGTCTGTGAAAGATGACTTTCCCATTGTTGTTTATTCCTAACACATCTGTCAGAACATGAATGATGAAGTATGTCTTTCTGAAGAACCCAAAGTGGGAAAAGGTAGCTCAGAACAGACACTGTTAACCAGAGACGGGGCTCTCGCTTGCCTTAGGGAGCAGTGAAAGTCTTTGATGCTAGCAAGCTTGCTTATTGTTAGGAAGCTGTTTCCTGAAGCTATGCCTCCTTTCATTTCCCTGCAGGTGATGCTTCTGTCAAATCTGTAGGTCTAATGGGAGTGAGTAATAGTAAATAGTCTAATAGGTGAATTTTTGGCAGATTTAGAAGTACACGAGCAGATGTACTGTACAAGTGTCAGTTTTCTTGAGTGCTTGGTTCTTGAAGCAGCACTGCACTTTAATCTTTCCAAGTACTTCTTCTTCGCAAAGGCAATAAAAAGTCTGAAAAATGACAAGCAGATCATGGGCTTTGCAGTCCTCTGAGTGAAAAAAGGAACAAACCGGTTATATCTTCATCTGCTTAAACTGGGAAGCAGCTCATCAAGTCCATTCAGCAACCGAAGGCAGCTGTATCTACTGTTGGGGTTGTACAGTTGAAATAATAGGACAAATCGAATGGGAATTACTGCTTAAAATCGATCAGATTTGGGATCTCTATTGCACTACCGTATTAGTAACGTTAAAAAGAAACTGATGCACAGCACTAACTTTTCCCTAGGTACTCTAGTCGTAGCTGACTGTTGGTCTCAGGATACCGATAGCATAAGGAAAGACAATAATATGCATAAACAGAATAGCACAGAATAACTGAACCATGAAGAATTTGTAACTTGTAATGTTACAACCAAAAGCTTCATTTACTACCTCCAGTCCCGCTGCCCAGGTCCTTCAGGTCAGGCAGGGAGCAACGAGGCTGCTTGATGTGTTCGAAGGATTGGAACCTTAACACTTGCGTTTCGAGGTTCTGCCTTTTCTGCCCCAGGCTCTGTCACAAGGTTGAGGATGTTGCTTGGTTGTGAGGTGCCTGATCAAGGTTAGTGAGAGAACTCCAGCTGGTTGTTAGAAAAACCAGGGGCTGGTTTATGGTGTTCGATTTCTCTACGCAGTGAATATTTTAGCACATTGGTCAAATGTGGAATCTTTAAAGTTAGGAGCAAAAAAAACTCCAATAAGCAAAGAAATAATTACTTAATTTTTTTTGTCCATGGCAAAATAGGGTTTTATTCTGTCTAAAGAGTATTTATTCATCCCTGAAAAGCAGCAACTGACATTTTAGTCAGATGATGACAGACACAAATGGGGCAGAAACTTGGGCTTGTGATGGTTGTTCTTGTTTTAGACAAGTGAGCAATCCTCTTCGATAAGAGATGCTTAAGAATGTTTCTGTAAGGAAAACGGTACCAGGTCAGTGCTTTGGTTCTGGTGAGCATTTTACTGTATTACTGAACTAAGTCAATAATTCCTTTCGAATCCTGTATTACATTTTACACACACTACCTCTGAAACACGACCCCACCTTTAAAACCACACAGAAAATGTGAACTTAAAGCATTTTTTTAACATTTTATAGGCAATAAATTATTTCCAAACACACATCCCTCAATTTTGTGCTTGTTTTTTCAGTTGTGCGAGATGTTCACTTTGGGTTTTATTTTAGTACCGTGTTCATGTATTTGTCTTAAACACAATCTATGAACAAGGAAATAATAAAGATGTGGTATTAGGGAGAGATGATGAGCTTATGTTTAATGGTAGTAAATATTTCTATTGAAGCTGAAGGGTGATGTAGTAAATGGGCTGGCCGTGCTACTTTTTGTGCAGTTACTGTAAGGGATGGATGTTATCCATTATTCTGGTACTAAATGATTGTTGTAACATTTCTCAGTACATCATAGACTAATTTATCAGTGAGAGCAGTCAATGAGTCAGCACTGTAATGAAAAGAAAGAGGATTTTACATTTTCTGAGACACAGTGGTTCATGAGTATGTCCATTATTTCTTTTGCTTGCATAACTATGTATAAAGAGCTTCTAGAAACAACTTTGGTTTGCTTGTAGGCAAGTGTCCAATCTAAAGGAATCGGTAGCAAGCTGAGGTTTCAATGTAAATGCAGACCGTGTTTTGTAGTCCAGTTACATCTTCAAAGAGTCCCTTTAATTTCCCCATCGCATCCCTCTCTCTGAAACACATGGAGGAAGGCTGACAGAATGGATGAGCCTTTTCAGCCTAGGGATGGGGAAGGAGCGAGACACGAGGAGGCATTCTGGCTAACAGAAATGAAAATCCAAGCGTTTTAGACAAAAAAGTGACAATAAACTGAAAAATTCCTACACCTTGGAAGACAAAAACTTCTTCAGATGCTGTGAAATACGGTTCAAAAAGTCATTGGCAAATCCACTGCATCGTGTTGGGGAAAAACTCTGTTCTCCAACAGAGATTCTGTCATTTCTGTGGTGAGTTCTGGAGTAACTGAGGGTGTGTGAATACACGTCTGCATATTTATTTACAGACATACTGAGCTTGATCATTGTATTAGCAACTTACAAAGGTATTTTCACATAAAATATTAATGGGATTCTAAATATATTTTATTTGCTCTCATTTTTATGTTTTCCTATATATTGATTACATAGTTTTAAAATTGAGTCAAATACATCCATACAGACATCATTCGTAGTTTAACTCCTTGCAAAACTGGTAACTTCTAGGCTGGAAAATGTATTAAAATGCCTGTAATAATGGTGTTTCTGAGGGATCTTGGCAAATAAACTGCTGTATTTATGAAGAGAGAATGATTCTTCTGCCATGGTAGTTTTGGCTTTAGTTTCACTAAAGGTATCCGTTGGGTTTAAATCTAAAATACTCTGAAAGCTTAACTATTACTGTCTAACTGGGATGTTTTCCTTTGCCTACAAACATCAGATGATTGATGATCTTAAAACTCGTAGCATTTCTGTCTGGGCCAATTCGTTCAGCTCTGTAACCTGAGTGTATTACTGAGTTTCTCTGTGAAGATCACTATTTATATTGCATTTTTATGGTTTGTATCAGTGTGTGTAGCAAAGAAACTACTACGGATCTTAAACTGAAGTACCTCCACTATGGGCCGGGACTTGCGAGCCTGGCTTGTTTGAAAGATGGATGCCTGGTGAAATATCCATACATTTGTATTGATTTTCTTGTTCTGTATATAGAAGGGTATTTATAATCTTGTATTAACAGAGTCATCACGAGAAATGCTTATTTCCTTCTTTAGAAGCCTGCTCAGCTATTTTTATATAAAATGTTGGTCTTCGCCTTAATTTTTTCTGTTGTGAAGAGTTGTGCCATAGAGATTTTAACTTATCCACAGATAGTTTATGGAATTTGCTTTGCCTTGTCTTCTGTCAATTGCGTTGTCCTCAGATTGTTCTAAATCCTTTTCTCCTCCCAATGTGTCTCAAGGTTGTTTTGCTTTCTTAATTCTTTCTGTTCTGTTTTGGAAGGTACCTTTATATGCATGCTTTGGTAGATCAGGTTTCCCCTCTGTAGGTTATCGGTTATAGTTTAGCAAAACCTTTCATTGAAAAACAACAAAAAAAAGTTGAAGTACTGCTTGTACAAATGTATCTAGAATGGCCCAAACGGTCAGGGCAAAGGGCTACTGAGCACTGGTAAATTTGTCTACTAGACTCAAGGATATTTTTCTACGTCTTGTCAAGTTTGGGGCTATGGAGAAATGAAATAAAGGCTGACTAACTCCTTTTCCTACATGAAGTCCTCAGTTTCTGTGTTCATTACTGCCTTGTCGAGACTCAGACCTGTGCACGGTATCGAGGATGGAGTTACCATCAGGGCTCAGCGCAGGCGCGTTCACGTCCAGCTTCCCTTGGTCCCCAGTTTCCACTTTGTCGAAAGGCAGTGGGAATTCCTGAAATGAAACCATTTTCCAGGTCTCCAGGCAGAACTTGGGAAGAGTCCATGCTTATGGCAGCAGTGTGCAAGGCAAACACCACCAAGGCCTGGCTGCCACCAGTCACTGCCTTGTGCTGGAGCCATTGGGCAACCAGTGCCTGGGCTTCACAAAGTCATTGTCACCCAGGTGCTGCTCTCAGCAGCTTACACAGCTTTCTGTGCTGGCAAAACCAAAGCTGGGAAAGCAGCATAACCTCTGCTGTAGTACTTGGAAAGCAGCATAACCTCTGCTGCAGTGTTGTGGCAGCCTGGAAAACCCTGCGCTTCCTTCAGGCATTCCTTGGAGCGGGTTGTGGTTGGTTTGGAATAGAGCTGGGCCATGCTGAGGGGGGAGGCGGCGTAGTGAGGCCTGTCCATGGGGATCTGGTGGGGAATGGATGCTCCAAGAGACTGTTCATTGGGAATGTTTTAGTTTAGTTACTGGTTTACAGAGAGGCTTTTCAGAGTTGCACATCTTGCAGCCCTCCATCCCAAAACACTTCCGAAATGTCCTCCCTTTCCATACCATGAATTTATGTCTGATGAAAACAACTCACAACATGAACAGCTCAGCCTAATTCAGGTGAACCATTGATGCTGCAGTGTGTTGGGGTGGTGGTTGTTTTCAAGACAAATATGAGCTCTCTACACTGTTAATCACGGTACTGGTTTGTAGCATCACGTACCTTGAAAGCCTCCAGACTTGGCCTCTGACTTCAGCTGGCAATCCCAGTCATGGGTTTGCCATGCTGATGGAAACCTGTTAGTGCTGGTTACTGTTTGCTGTTGGAGCACTGAATGAAATGAATGAGTGATGATAATACAATAACACATCTGTCCTGAAGAGCCGCAGTGTGGTACCATGGCTGAGGGAAAGAGTACTCAAGACTAGGAGTAGAGAGAGGAAAAACAGCTATGAGAAACCCCATGTAAAAGGGCTTTGGGACACATTTAGGATGGGTTCCTGCCGGATGAGACAGGGATGTGTAAGCGAGGTTCAGCTGAACCAGTGTTATTCAGGGCTGCTTTTGTTCACAAGCGCTGGCAGATGGCAGTGTAGCTTCATCCGCATGCATTGTACGGGCACACGTGTGCTCACCTGGCTCTTTAAACCGCAGGTGTGCGTGAACCTGATTGCTGATAGAATCCTCAGTGCTCTGAAATCAACCAAATTCACCCCAAACTTGGAGCCAAAACCACGTCCAACTTCTGAACGATGGCGGCAGAGGAGGAGGTTAAAACCCAGAGAGAAAAGCAGACAAAGGGAGAGGAGGTGAGTCCAGCCCTGAAGATGCAGTGAGGGATGGTAGGTGACTGAGCTTGGGTTGAGGGGAAGCCCAACCCCGGCTGTGGCTGCATCGCCACCTGGTGGCGAAAACCCCAGAAATTGGGGGGAAAATGCCTTAAAGTGTGCCCACATGAAAAGTAAGCGTTAAAATAAGGGATATGGCACTTGGTGATGGGGAGACCGGGATCAGACTGGGTGGGCAGCCTTAGCTCTGCCCGTTTAGTTACGAAAATGACACTAACGTGTGTAAAGGGGTAAAGACAGAAAGGGTTGATGCAGAGTTTGGAATCCTCGACCATGCTTTCAGATTTTGCTTTGGTTTTCAGTTTTCATGGGATCATCTGCGGAAGCTGGAACACGGCACTAAAGGAACCGGATCAGTTGTGAGCTTGTTTGGGTGCTTTGTTAATGCAGTGCTGGACAGAACTAATAACTAAAGAGGGGTTTCAGGGCAGTATCTGGAGTCTCCACACTGGTGCTTTTGCTCAGCCACTGAAGACCAAGCAAGAATGCATCGGGTACACAAAACCTGCGGGATCTGTTTGAACCTGAAGGAGATTGTTCCCAGCAATCCAAATGAAACATCCAGGGACGTGCAGCCTTCCAGCAATGCTGTGTTCTCTCCTGTCTGAACACGGTGTTAATACAAGCGATGCCTGCAAAAGAGCCACTTACTATCAGAAAGAAGACATAATACTGCCTGCACGCATCGGGGGGGTCCTGCCAAGGTGGGTAAAGGGCTGAAAAACTTGTGTTGGCTTCACCCAGAGGGAGTTGTTCCCATCAGGAAAGAGGCTGGAGCACGGGAGCTGCTCCGGTAGAAGGTGATGCTGTGTGTGCCCCTCGGCCCTGATGCCAAATATGGCTCCGGGGGGTAAAACCCCTGCTCACACCCTTGTTTCTTGTGCCTGCTGTGAAGGCAGGATGGCTGCATCGGGCCCTGCCACCCTCAGTGAGATCCCTGCCGGGGATGCTGGTCCATGGAGCATTGCTCAGCACCACCCCTGCTCCGACACCGTGTTCTGCATGGTACCACGGGCTGATGGTCATAGCCTGGGTGCACCTCCTGGTTCAGTTTCCCCTTGGAGGAGTAGGTTCAGGGGTACCAGAGCTGCTCCATGAGATGAGGTGATGCTTGTCAGGCTGGGGCGGCCACCCCGTGCTCCTGCTGCAAAGGGTGAGGGGAAATGGTAATGGAAGGGAAAAGAAACACAGGAAGAAGGGTTTCTGTCTGGTTATTTACTTGCAGTTGTTTGTGTTATTTTAGTGGGAAGGGGGCAAAGGGGGCTCTGTTTGCCTGAACTGAGCTTTGAAATTTTTCAGGCTGTATCTGCTGTTTTATCTCAGGTTTTGGTTACTTTTCAGTGGAAATCTGGAAAAATCTTGGACTTCCGCTTAAAACAACATTTCCAGTTAACGGTCTGTTACATCCTTCCTCAGAAGGGTTTTGGGTGCAGCCAGCCTCACATACAGCGAGGGGAAGAGGAAGGAATCACGCACTGACACTTGCTGGAGCCAGCCCTGTCTTTCGGTCTGCAAGGCCTGAAGAACAAGACTGCAGTGTTGTGATTTGGGCACCCGGCCAGCGGTGTCATCTGCCTGCTCGCAAGGGACCCGGCCTCGAGGGTGAACGGAGGGACCCTGTGAAAGCCCCATCCCAGACACGAGCATTGCCTGTATCCTGGAGGGATGCGCTGGAATTCGTCTGTCGTGTCCATGGAATCACACCTGAGGTGATCTTCCTCCTCCTCGCTCTGCTGGTTCCTTGTTTCTCCCATATCACTGGGTTACCCAGCAAACTCCTCCACCACTTACACACATCTTACAGGGAGCAGGCGTTTGCTCTTTACTTAGTGCCTCTGCGTTCTCCTGCCTCTGTCCCTGCCTCCCCAACAGCCCCTCACCAGCTGTAGATGGTTTGCAGACAGGGCAGGGCCATCCTGTGCCCTTCATAACCACAAACAAAGGTCCCTACATCCAGGAAGCAGCATCCTTAGTGTTTATGTGCCCAGTGCCTCTCCCTGAGTTGTGGCTGGAATATTACCTGGGAGTGGGATAGAAACCCCAAGAGGAGGGATGGGGAAGGGGAGCTTGGGGGGAGCCTCCTCCCAAAACGGCTTCTTAATTTCAAATCAGAGGATGTTTCCTGTTTCCTCAAGGTAAGTTTGTTTCAGAGTAGCTGGAGCCCTGTTTGAAAACTTCGTTTCTGGTTTGAGGCTCACAAAGTGAAGCAGTCTTAGATTCACAGAATCCCAGACTGGTTTGGGTTGAAGGGACCTTAAAGTTCATCCAGCTCCAACCCCTCTGCC
>JANHGB010017200.1:0-14926 GCA_026283785.1 Coracopsis vasa
GTGCAAAGCTGTGTTTTTTAACTTTTGGCCTGGGAACAGTGCTGATAACACCGATGTTTTCAGTTACTGCTCAAATGTTTAGTCTCACCAAGGACTTTCTGAGCCTCATGCTCTGCCAGGGAGGATGGGAAACCAGGAGGAAGCAGAGATGGGACGCCTGACCCAGGCTAGCTAAAGATGCATTCCATGCAACAGCACGTCATGCACAGGATGTAAACTGGGAGTTACTCGGAAGGGCGATCGCTCTCTCTCGCTTTCTCTGCTCGGTTGGACTGGGGTGTCAGTCAATGGGGTGGTGAGCTGTTGTATTCTCTTACCTTGTTATTTCCTTTATCATTATTATTGTTGGTGGTAGCAGTAGTGGTTTGTGTTATACCTTAGTTACTAAACTGTTCTTATCTCAACCCATGGGAGTTGCATTCTTTTCGATTCTCTTCTCCATCCCTCCGGGAGCTGGGGGGGACTAAGGAGAGGAGTGAGAGAGCGAGACTGCGTGGCTGATTTATGGCTGACTGGGTTTAAACCACGACACAATGTCAGGTGGTAAACCAAATGAAGGGGTGTTTTCACTTAAAACTTGACTCTGAACACCTCCCAGAAAGAACATATGGACAGAAAGTCGACCATCTGCTAATGTACACAGACGGTGAAATCAAGAGAAAAAGGTAGACAGTAAACAGAGGATATATCAGAGAAGTGAGTAGCACAAGCAAGAGTGACACCCACCTCCCCAAAATGCATCTGTTCCCTCCCATGTGCATTCTTCTATGAGGTTTGCAGTTCCCATATCCTGCTTTTATATGCTTTAATGTTCTAGCAGCTGAGTGACCCCAGAGGCATTTCTGACAATAATTACAAAACAAGGCACCGGGCATCCCCTCCCTCCCTGCTAGATCCTCGATGTGTCTACGACATCTGCTGTTCCCAAGGATAAGTTAGAATCACTGGGCAAAAACAACCTGTAATATAACTTTGCTTTCATGTTTTAACATCTCAGAAACACACAGTGCAGGCTTTGCCTCTACAATACAGTAAAAAAATAGGCATGCAGCATGTATAATTTAGAGGCTAAGGTTTTGGCCTCCAGGGCTTTGCTTAGCTGATGGTAATCCACTTGACAGGGTGATTTTTTTCCCTAAATGATTCAGCATATCACATCCCTTTTGTCCTGCTTATTCAAGGAGAAAATGCCTAACTGAAAGAAATAGCTTGTGGGGTGAGCCCAGAACAACTAGGTATGGTTCCCTCACAAGATAAGTGACTTTGCATGGGGCACGCAGCCCTGAAAGAAGGTTGTTTCCAGGCATGCTCATTTTACTGAACATGACAGTGCCCTGCCTTTCTTTCAGGGCCATAATTGACCCTGTAGCCAATTAGAGTATTGTTAACTTCTGCCCTGGTAAGCAAAGGTTGAGACATGTCCTGCCCAGCCCTGGCATGGCATGCATCAGGATACAGCTAGAGCCACATGGATATACCTGGCAGCTTTCATTGCAGATGGTGAGGGGGAGAGGTAGGCTGTGAGCAGCTGGAGTGGTTCATATACCCTATTGCCTGCTGTTTGGTTGTGACTAGAGAAGAAAGAACATACAGCTGGCTCCAGGGCAGCAGTTGAGCTATTCACACTGTCCGAGTTGAGCCCGGCAGCCTTGGATTTGTTACTGCTAAACTGCTGCATTTCTTACAGCGAGCCCTGCCTTCCTTTCTACGCCCTGATGTCTGCACAGATTAAACGTTACACAAAACTAACACTTCAAGAAAAAAGCATTCCCCCCACTCCTGCCGCTCCCTAAATGCCAGTACAGAAATACTTGTGCTGAGCAGTGTAAAGGTATGTGCCCCCAAGCACCTTCCTCCAGCACTAAGTAACTCAGCCATTTTGAAGCCTGAGGCTCCTGGGAGCCCAGCTTTGGCACTCTTATTTCTGCAAACGCTGGTTTCTAGGCTGTGTTTAATAATTCCTGTTAGATGCATCTCCACGGGTGACCCAGATTCGGAAAGCCTCTTTGTTTCAGATTGTTATGCACATATTTAAAGATGGGCTTAATGGCTTTCTCAGATCAGGGCCACATCAAACAGTTGTGTTACTGATGAAGGAATGATTGCCTGCATTTGAAGTAGCTGTGTACGTCACACCACGCTTGTCAACAAGGTGCAGATTCATCTAGGGATTCTCTCAGTTGCTGCTTAGCTACTCAAGATGTACATCTGACGTAGCCAGCATTTTTTTCGCTTGGCTTTTAAAAATCCCCGTTAGAGCAGCATGCAATGTTGAAGCCTTCAGCCTGTCTCATGTGATTCCTCATCCCTAGACAGCAGCAGGATGAAGGGACAGCACAGCATCATCTTTGTGTGGCAGCTTGCTCCTCACAACTACGGAGTCCCCAGCTTTGTCACATTTCCTGCAGTTTTAGACAACTGTGCCAGACTGAAGTGTCAACCACAAGAACTGGAGGAGGGTTAGCTCTGTGCTGTTGCCTTACTATAAATATAGAGTTGAATCTGGATATTTTACATTCAGTTTGTTCTTTGAACAAAATACTTCTTCCTCTCACTTCATATTCCTTCTGACTATTTTCCACAGTTACACAGTGGACTTGTTATGTAGTGATACTGCTGTGCTCCAAATGCTTTCCCTTCATGTGATATTTCAATTATACTTCTTACCTGGCCTTATGCCATTTCTTAACTGTTTCAAGGTGTGGGTAGGAGCCTTTACACATTCCCCAAAACAGTACATGTGAAAATCTAAACAGCTAATATTCATGCCAGAATATGCTATACCCATTGCTCATCTCTCCAAGGGTGCACTAAGATAGCTACCAGATATACACTGGTGTGACAATTGGCTGCAGGGTGTGTTTTGGCAAAAAGGGTGATCTGTTAGTCAAGTTGAGAAAAGAGCAGCAGAGAGTAACAGAACAGAGGGGTTTTACAGTTCTGCTAACAAGTCGTAAAGCAGCTGAAAGTGGAACTTCACCTTCACATCCTCCATTTATTTTTAGTTTTGCAAGTTAACATAAAGTGTGCCACAAATAATACCTGATGAGAGAAGAGGAAGAGAGGGGGAAGTCACAATGAGGAAGGGATGTGGGTTTATTCCCATTTTCAAAAGGATGTAAGTTATGAGCAATGTATTCCCTTCTTTGCCAGAAAATCTTGGACATCACAAGCCCCATATCCCAGGGAAGCAACTACCATTGAGGGAGATAATTTGTCTGCATAGTCCCTTTTCCAGTGATATTTTTTATTACATTCAGTTGAACAAATACTCTTCAGGACAAGCTCTAATCAAGAGCCTGTGGAATCATCCTCTATATGAAATACTTCAGCAGCCCCAAGTACAAAATAAGCTGCAAGCCCATAAGAAGGAACTGAGTTCATGTTCCAAGTGCTTATAGTCTAGTTAGAAAACTCACCTAAAAGAGATTCCTGCTTAAAGTTTAGCAGTTCTGAGTAGGATTTGAACCAGTCTCTTGACATTCAGAGAAGTGTTCTTAGACACTGAGCTACTGAACAAGAGGAGAATAACAGGAGGATGCAGCAGCACTGCATCCTCAGACAGTTCTCTGCATCTCAGCCTTTGTCTCCTCCTTTCACAGATCTTTTTTCTTTTAATTGAATTAAGCAAAAAATTGGGGAAAGGAAAAGAAGTAATTTTGTTAAGCAGGACAGTGAGTCTGATCTAAACCAATTAAAAACTTGGATGATAAAATTAAACCAAAAATCAATTATTCATTTGGCCCTCATTATGAAGACTTTTTTTTGAACTCATCATTTTCTAAAGTTATAGTGTTCCAATAAATTTACAGGTGCAAATTCAACTGTCTAAATCAGCATCCTGATCCTTTGTCATGGCTACAGAGCTGCTGAGAATGTTGTAACTTCATTGAAAAATTGGATTAGATTCAGGAACTAAGATATGTGAATCCAAGTATGTAACTAAGCCTGAAAAAATTAGCCTACAGGAATAAAAACTGCCTTTGTGTGTCTCTTCGCACATTTACTCAAAACAAAGCAATTTTTCCGTGTGCATCTTTTGGCTAGCTCAGAATATTCCACAGTCAGAACCTGGGGGGAATGTGTGGAGAGGGAGGAATTGCAATGTTATGGCCATCCTTGAGTTCAAAACCACAATCACTTACACTTCTCGATGCCAAGAAGCTTACAAAAGCCATTTCAGATTGTAACAATTCACTGCAAAATTGAAAACATTCATTTGACTCCACCCCACAACAAGATAATAAATCAAAACATCGAATCCAAAAGCATTAGAAAATGTGATACTCATCCTCTTGCAGTACCACACATGAAATGATGCTATTCACCCCGACTTGCACACAGATGTGTAGCCCAGAAGAATGAGAATAACTGAGACATTTTGAGCTCTCTGTGGGCAAGGCTTAAGACTGCAATGTGGGTCTGTAAAGTTCCCCCTAAGTAAACTATGGCACTATATTGTATTGAAACACATGAACACAAAGCTGGATGAACTCAGTGTAGAATATCACCAATTGCTTTTTTAGTAATTCTCTCCAAAATGCTGCAGCCAGGGAACAGTTTATGTTAGTCTATGGGTTTGGGATAATTTTATAATATTACTGCTATTTCTACTTCAAAGAGAGTGTAGATAAAACAAAATAGTTTTATTTTGTTAAATCACAGTTATTTTTCTGTAATTTACATATGCCTTCTTATCCTACAAAGGAAATTTCAGTTAATGTAATTCCCAAATTGTAATACATAAATCAGGATCTATTCCTGAAAGCAAGACCTAACACACTAATAAATCTCTTTTCACCTAGAGGTATTCGTTCTCAGTTTTAATAACACAAAAAGGAACGACTGCATGGCTACTGAGCAAGGGAGGAAACCTTATTGTACGTATGAAAAACAGACAAAAGATACTTTAAGAAAAGCTAGTCAAAATGAAAACCTCATACTGTGTTCTGCTATTTCACAAAACATGCCCTTAGCTGGATTATGGAATAAAATAAACATGAATCTTATTTTGTATTATTATACAAGCTTTCATCTCAGGAACTCATAAAGAAGTTTGGGAGTGACATAAGGTCTTTGTGACATTGGTAAGTATTATTGTCCCTGGGAGGCAAAGGGTCACCTTGGGAACCAACATAAGGCAAAGCATCTCTCCTGTATTGAAATGCGCATGTCATCATAGAATCATAGACTGGTTTGGGTTGGAAAGGACCAAGTTTATGTTGCCATGGGCAGGGACATTTTCCTCTACACCAGATAGCTCAAAGCCCTGTCCAGCCTGGCCTTGAACACTGCCAGGGATGGGGCAGCCACAGCTTCTTGGAGCAACCTGTGCCAGTGTCTCACCATTCTCACAAGGAATAACTTCTTCCTAATATGTAATCTAATCTCCCCTCTTTCAGTTTAAAGCCATTACCCCTTGTCTTGTCACTAATGCCCGTATAAAAAGTCCCTCTCCACATTTCTTTCAGGCCCCCTTTAGGTACTGGAAGGCTGCTCTAAAGTCTTCCCAGAGACTTCTCTTCTCCAGGCTGAACAAGCCCAACTCTCTCAGCCTGTCTTCATAGGAGAGGTGCTGCTGCCCTCTGATCATCATGGCCCTGGACTCACTCCCACAGCCCCATGTCCTTCTTATGTTGGGGACCCCAGAGCTGAACGCATTGCTGCAAGTGGGGTCTCACAAGAGCTGAGTAGAGGGGCAGAATGACCTCCATCAGCCTGCTGGGAGAGTCCAGACACTCAGCTATAAAAGTGCTTTCACATGTCTGGCCACTGCCCTCCAATTTATGGCAAAATGAGAACACTTAATCAGCCACACAAAAACCCCAACAAATCCAATATTAGCAATAACAATAGTAATAATAGTTCCACTCTGAGGTAGTCATAGTTTTCAACTGATAGGTTATTTTTACATCAGTTTTTTTTAACCTTTCAGCCATTTAACTGTAATTTACTATTTTTCTAAGACTTTAAAGATATCTAATTACCACTTCTTTCCAGTCTTCTTAAAAAACCTTAGTCCCAGTAATGGATGTTGGCAGACACAGCATTAGCACAGATTCTTTTCACCCCTGTAGCCTGTGACAGCACAGACCCACAGCCAGGGTGAAGGAGCTCTGCACTGGGGCATGCAGCTTTACAGGAAACCTCCCCACACCTGGAGTAAGAGTGAGTGAGCCAAAATGAGGGCAACACACAGGGAGTGGCAAGTCCTTTGGAGACACACTGCTCCTGTATTTCATGCATCATCAGGGCTCTTAGAAGGGTTCCTCAATATCCACAAGAATTTTGCTTCAGGGAGTACTAGAGAAGGTAGGAATTGACTCTAATTCACAGCCATGTTTTATTTTCAATGCTCTGAAAAGAAACTGTAGTCAGCCACACAGTATAAGGCCAAGGAGACTTCAACAAATACCTAATCTGACCTCCCACAACAATCAAACAGTTCCTGCTGTGGGTACCTTCCCCCAGCAATACATGAACTGTGCAACTTTCATAACAAGAGCTATATAGTGCTCCTTCTCTTTCAAGAGAGCCTTAAGGCAGGCAGATTATGGATGTAGGCCTCAGAAATCTCTGTGAGGTAGTTCTTAAGAAACAGGTAAAGAAAAAATGCCACCGGGCAGATCAGCACTTTGTCACTGCTCCGCTATTTAATGAGGAAGGCGCAGGAAAGATCAAAATTGTCAAATCAGTACCCTCCTGATCCCAGGCAGATGCTTTATAGTTTCCTTGCACTTTAGCAACCCTTGTACAGCTTGTTATGCTAATAGCTTTTAATTGAATTCTATCAGTGGCAATGTGAACAAAGTGCTTACTGAGTACAATTGAGTTACCAAGCTCTGCAGGTTTTTCAGATGTGACCAGATATTGTATCTTTTCCTGTTGTTCCCATCTGTAAACTTTAGGTTATCCATCAGTGCCAAAGCAGATAGGGCTTTAATGCAGTCTGTGTGCAATCAGATGCTTCTATTTCCTACTAGCCTCAAAGTGACCCTGTGGCCAATGCCGGGCAGGCTGCAGCTCATTCGGAGAGCACTCTTTCATCTAATAACCCCCAGCACACAAAATACCAAACTAAAGCATTGCTGATGTTCAGCCAACTGCTTTCCCATGTTATTGCAGAAACAGGTCAAGTAATATCTCCCCAGGTGTGCTACTTCACCGCCGTTCTCTTCCCTCTACCTGTAAACACTGTGTGGGCACAGCATGCTTGATGCAAGAGACCCTCTGCTGTCTGTGAGAGTCTGCACTCACTACGCTGCCTGCTCCTCTCAGGCTCACACCTCGAACCTGTTCTAATTTTCCCAGCTAGGAAATAGGGAGAACTTAAATTATGCATTACCTTGGCTCAAAGCAAGGGCCAAAACTGTCTTTCATGTAGTTTGGACATCGGCTGGACATGGTGCAGGCTTATCCACCAGCTAAAGCTTGTTTTTCCTTGTGGGCACTGACAAACTGTATGTGAATTATTCTGGGTTCACTACAACAGAACATGGTCTAGCATCCAGCATATTTGAGTTTATGTTGCAAACATCACTAGGTACATGTAATAAACTAGCAGTTATAATGTTAAGGTACCAGGAAGTCAGTGGAGGCTATTTTCTTAAGGCAAGTTCACCTTTTCCAGATTTCAGCTTTGGGCCTGTTTTTGAAAAGCTTGGCTTTCATTTCCTTGAAACCTTAGAATGTTGCAGGGCAGAAACAAAGCAAAAACCTATAAAAATAATGAAACTAGAGATGGGGGCATATTTTACAGCACACTGAACCATGAGCAAAAAGTGTAAATTAGGGGAAAATAAGCGACTACAGAGTGCTTATACAGTCAACCCAATGTTTTCCTGGGATCTGGAAAAAAAATAGCTTAATAATAAATGACAACTCCCATCCCACAGCAAAGCAATAATTTAAAACTAAATTTACATTGTAATTAGCCTTTCAAAAATGCAAAGAACTTCAATATAGATGTCCATTAATAATCTCACTGCTGTCAGGAAGCCAGTTCCACCCACACATGCTACTTAATTAAACTCAGCTCCTCATTCATACAAACAGACGGTTATGAAGAACAGGTGGTTCCTAATTTGAAGATAATGGATAAGTGAATCTCAGTATAACTTCAGAGCCTCAGATTATCTCATTTAATGTTTTTCTTGTACCTTTGAAGATTTTATTTTAAGCTCAGTTTTGTTTTTCTCTTGCAGCCATGACGTAGAGTATCTGTAACAGAACACAGTGTGTGTTTGTCTTTTAATAAATGACACAGATCACTTTCAGAGCCATTAAAACTGCTTAAAATTAGCTCACTGGTTAACCTGTAACATGCTGCATTTTTGATGTAACCACAGGACTATTGTTCACTCACACACATACAACAGATAAAAACTTGGACATTAGGGAAGTGTTAAACATTTCCTTCTCCTCTGCAGGCTGAAGAAACTTGAATTTCCAAAGACAGACTTGCTAGAATTGCCTTCTCACACAGCAATGAGCCTAAGAAGTATCTTTAAGGATCTAAAGGGAAGACATGAGGACAGTTTCCTACCCTTATGTGGCCTGAATAACCTCTTCCTACATGGACTGATCATTTGCAAGACAAGCTCCAGTTCTGTCAAAAGCCTCTGTGCTGCAGATGATAAGTGTAGTGATGGGAAGGCTGGTGTACAGCAAGGGTCTCTGAGGCTGTCGGCAGCTGAGAAGTCCCCTGCTGGTCTGCAGGATATTGAGAGCATCCTCAAAGGAATCGGTAAAACTTCAGCTGGCTGGTGGGAGAGCTTTGTACTATTAGAGGAATAGGGGAAGGGAAGAAAGAGGGGTCTGGGAAAAACAGAGGTGGCCAATGAACAAAGAAGTCCATAGTCTTTGTGTTGGGCTGCCAGACCTACACTCAGCCAGCACTCTGCTCTGTAAAGTAGTGGAAAAAAGCCTTATATAGCACACTAAGGATTGCTCCCGGCATTTTGATGGCTCCCTTGCATGTTGTCTCAGTGTTGTGTGAAGGCAGCCAGCAAGCTTAGGCCTTGGGCTGTGCAAGTGCTGCCGAGACAGGCTCCACATGAGCTGGCTTTGGGCAGAATCACTGAGTTTGCCCCTTAATTAATTAGTATTCAGTCTAATTAATTAACCACATGCCAGGTTGTCTGTGGGTTGATAATGTGCATGGGCTGCACAATGTTTATAAGGAGGTTTTGCCTAGCAGTTTGTATCTAGAAAGAGTACAAAGACCTGGAGGAACAAGCTAAATTAGAGGGAGATTTTATTGCCACCTGCAAATTTTATAGTACTTTATGCGGGGTTTCACTATCCTCAGCTGACAATGCATGAAATGCTGGAAGAAAGCAAGGCAGGGAAGTGCTGTGTCTGGGACTCAGGTCTCCTGACACCCTATTTACCTGATAAAAATTTAGCTGAGGCCCTTTTGTTGTGAAGAATTATTTCAGAACTTCTGGTGCTACAGAAAGTCAAGTTGCACCTCTGTACAAGAGGGTGGCAGTGATAACTTCTAAACTCATTGTGTAGGATTTGGAGGTTCCCTCGGAAGGGCCAAAAAGGAAGAGAAGAAAAGCTGAGACAGCTCCCAGACTTTACCAAGAAAGGCATCATTTTTGGCATTTCTGCTGTGCAAACTGCAATGACTAATTCAAAACAATGAAGCATTTAAAGACACAAACTATCTATAGTAGAAAGAAATGGGTCTTTTATACCCAATTCCAACAGCCATTTAAAGAGAAAATATAATCACAGTATAATCAATGGAGTGAGTAATATTTACTGGTTGAGTGATGAATGGCTCTCTCTAGGGGAAAGGATATTTTAATGTATGACTTCTGACAGCTAAGGTAGCTCTAAGATGCAGCCTGAAATAAATAGCCATTTTATTTTAAGAAAGTCAGATGATTCAAACAGTGCAGGTGAAGACACAGTAACTCACACCTCCACTAACAGTTTATTCACTAGCCTACTATTTCTTTTGTTAAACTCTCTTCTATCTCTCACTGTTACTGAGGCAACTTCTATTTTTCAGTAAAACTTTATTGCAAGGTTGCTTTGAAGTGGAAAGGTTAAAATGTGGTGCTATATGTTACCGCCTACCAGCCATCAGTGTGCACAATGGTGGTTTGAACTGAAATGAGTACATTAAGTTGCATTGCTTTGCACAGTGTAGGCCAACTTAGGATCCTTCTGCATGGGCGGGGCTAGATGTGTGGACCCAGCCATACCTGCAGTTTAGCAGCTACAGGTATAGATGCTGTTACTCAGCCGTGGGTCAAAGTCACCTTTACAAGAGCTGCTGATTTTTATGTGATGAGACTATCCCTTATTTGCATTTATTCAGTGGAATGTTATGATAAAATAATTGTTCATATTGAACATAAGGGTGCTCAATCATGTCACTGCATCTTGAGCAAGCATGAAAGGAACCACATGCAGACACCTGTGTGTGTGCAATATACTCTGACTGGGCCAGGCTGGGTCAAAAGGAGATGTTTTCTCTGACTATGACCTGAGTTAAATGACAGGTTGTTGGAAATTTTAAAGGCTGGGTTGGTTTTAGTTTTGTTTTTTGTTTGTTTGTTTGTTTGTTTCTCTGGGGAGAAAAAGGCTATATTCAGAGCTATTTTTCCTACATATTCATTCTACAAGCCCCTCAAAGCAGGCACTATCTTTTACATGCCAAGAATATCGAGGCCTTTACCACCAGCAGAGTCCTGTGTCTATTCCATGGCCTACACTATATCATCTATCTTTCTAAAAATCAAATAATCCTGATATTATACAGCAGTCAGAAGAGAGATAAAAATATAACAGTTAATGCTAGTATAGCAGATGTTGTGTATTCAAAATCCACTGTCAAACTATAAGCGTATGGTAAAAGAACCTAGAGCAGATTGTCTCCTTTATCTTAAATTAGCTGTATGCCCATCAGGTGATCTCTGTTCTCTGCTCTTTTATTCCTACCCACACTGCTTTCTTCCTCTTAATAGTTAGCCTTGTGTTTTTATCCCAGTTTTGTTCCTTTTGTTTGTGTAGCTGTACAACACAATAAGGCTCACTGGAAAGCTCCAATTCAGTTAAGCAGAAATAAGCAAAATCAAATGAGAGGCCTGGGTTTGCAAGATCTCTTAAGGCTGTTGTGCTGTTGTTTGTAGATGAAGACATGTCTGCCACTATCATTTTCTTCTTTCTAAACAGAGCTTCAGCATTCTTCTGGAGTGCAAAAACCTCATGTTCAAGTCCATGCTCTACAACTTCGGTGCAAGCAGTAAGCCATTTATGTAAGGAAGTGAAGAGTTCAAAACCTGTGAGAGTAGAAACCCTGTTTATTTGGGGATTTTTTGGCCAGGTCTCCAAACAGTGCTACCAAAGCCTTAGAGAAAAGTTTGTGCAATCAGAAGTTCATCTGCCTGCTTCCCATCAGCATACTGGTTTATTTAGTAGAAGACAGCACCTCTCCCTGCAAGCCTTCTCACTCAAGTACCCAATTTTTCCTGAACCTCTGGTACGACCAGCACTAATAACCCCCTCACACATTTCCTTACTTTGATGACTTTGAGCCTGTTGAACAAGACGTTATGAGGCCTCCCTGCTCTCCTGTACTACTAATTCTTCCTTCTCATCGTGTCTTTACATACATGTTTTCCTAAGGTCTATGTGCCCCAATCCAACAATTGCCGGACTTCATCCCTAAACACTACCCTGAAAAGAAATGCTTTCTTGAGTAGGGGCCTCATTTTGGAACAGCCTCAACTTTTAGTCCAACAGGCCCTTTTCTCTCCTTCAGAGCCCTCTTTCATCTAAGTGCTCATTTTATAAAGCTTTCTGCAATCAATTTCCTCCTCAATGTCATATTCACTTCCCCCTTTATTTAAACTATTGCCCTCTTTTTTGTTTCTGTCAGATTTAGAGTGTAAGCACTGTGACCAACTCTGCATGCCTTAATGGCACTAATAATGTATCATTATGTATAATGATGTAATCAGAGAAAGTTCAAGAGGCAGTTCAAGCATGGGGAGGCTGGAACCAGCCCATCTTCAGATGTGTAGAGCCTGCATACAATTTGGGCTAAAAGGAAAAAGTTAAACTATAGGGGAAAAAGCAAGGGGAAAGCCATGTTATTAATTTTATAGTAACACCATATATATTGCAGGAATAGAGAAGGGAAAGTAGATCTGAAGTTTTGGATTGCTCCAAGTAGCATTATATCACTGAAGATTTTGCATAAGACTATTGCATAATGGGAGAAGCTTGTGCTTGCAGGACACATTCCAGCAGCAGCCAGGAAGAAAGGCACATTGTGTAGCTTTCACCTTCCCTTGCCAGATTCCCTGTTATTATTTTAGGAAGGCACAATTACAGGCTCACAATTTTCACAGATTTTTGAAAAATGCCCCATTGATCAGATTTTAAGAACTGCCCAGAAAAGGAACCCCAGAATTAATGGCAGGCTGAGACAGTCTATATTAGTTTGTTCACAAAACCTCTTTGTAACTGTCAGCATGAGGACCCCATGGCTGTAGGATACACTGTCAGTTCCTTAGAAAGATGGAGGAACGTCGCCAATTCATTTTTCTCTGTCAAACGTTTCATTTATTATTGAGTCTGTATGCAAGTTAACATCTCTCTCGTGCCAGCACTACTGCAACAACAACCATTTTTGTATTTCACTTGCCAGCTAAGTTTGCGCTACACTTGCTCTAGCACAGAGATGACATTCATGGCAGCGTGCACTTAATGAATGAGCATAATTACCTAGAAGATGTCTCAGCAGGCTGGTGAGGTGGCAGCACACTAAATTGCTACGTAAAATGTGAAGCTTTTTATGACTGCCACACCTGGAGCTGGTGATAAATAAGCTTGACACAACACAGTTGCTCGTCTTAACATACCAGTTTGAGTTCACTGGCTATGGACTGAAAGTTGGGAGAAGCAATGTAGGTGCCCTACATCCTGCATCCCTGGGCTCCAACTCTTATGCCTGTGGGCAGAGTTCCTTAAGCAATGGCAGGAGCCTGTAAAGATGTCAGTGACCCCCAAATCTTTGATACAAGGTACTCCCTTTCCCTGTATCAGATTCAGGAGAGTGGAGCAGACACAGAGTCTTCAGCAATTCCAGCTTACAGTTTGGCAAGTGAGAACAAATCTCCTTTACCTGATGATTCAAGGTAAGAGGCTGGAGGGAGCAGTGGCAGCCTGGGGACCACTTCATGTTGCTAAATCTGCCACATAGGTTGCCACCTCTGGGTAGGACAGGCAACTGGGGGAATAACTGTGCTGCCTTCTGGAGACAGAGTCCCTGTGGCACTGATGATACTGGAAGATGAAGGTATGAAAAGAAAGATGGCTAACGGCAAGACAAGTATGCTTTTGCTGGCAAAGATCTTGCTAGCAAAGGGAAGACACCACTTTTTGCATTTGTGAACACTTCTGTGCTGCTGCACCATGCCATACTACTGCCTGCATCATGATTGTGCCTCCAGCATCTACAGCTGCAGCTTTGTTTTGCTGGGTAAAGCTGAGCAATAGAAGGTTGGTCTGACCGAAAAGAAGTCAAAATGAAAAGCTGGGCAAGAGTTTAGAGATGTGAGAACTGGCAAAACAGACAGTGGCATCTCTTTGTTCTGGTTAAAGATAAAACAGAGCTGAACTGAAATGAAAGCTTGGGCATCTCTGTTTAGATGAAGAGCTGTATTTTGCAGAGAAGGACTGTACCTGAATCACAGCAGGTTATTTGGCATGTGAAAGGATATTCATACAACTTTAGTGCTGTCCAGCTTGAACAGTTTATTCTTGGCTAGAAGGTCCAAGTGAGGGAGTTACACCAACACACCTAGAAAAGAGTAAGACAGGTGAGCATGTTGGCTCAGAGCTGTCAGACCATTTCCCTGTGTTGCTGTGCTCCCAGCTAAGCCATGGGGGAATGAGCTGGATTATTCTTTACAACTTGCAGAGGCAATCACATCCACTTTCCTGAGTCTTTGTTACCAATGATGTTGTAATAAGCATAAAGAATGCAGCTTGCAGTTTGAGATCTCAGGATGAATTTGCAGTGCTGACAGCTAGAGAAATCATCTCTTGATATATAATCAGAGGAAATTTGATACAGGAGTCACTGCGAGAGGATAAATGTGTCATTTTTAGAGTCGCTTTGACTATAACCCCACTTTAATTGCACAAAATACAAAATAAGTGCCAAATGGAAGTATGAGAAGCAATTTTTTCTGTTCATTACTGACACAGAATAAGCCAAGAGCTTATCCTTTCAGACTTTGCAAATTCAAAACACCCTCTACATTTTAAGCCCCATTTCCCTAGAATGAGAAGTAAAACATATCTGCATATTGTTACAGTTATAAAGCTGTAGAAAGAATCTTTCTTTTCTATAAGTAAGATTGATAGGCGTTTTCCACTAAAACTTAATTTCAAATGAGAATATAAATTACAATTTTTTATGTCTGCTGTGCAGTAGGAGCTTGTGTATTTTTAATCAGTTTGAATATAATCATATGGACAGTGTTGCATCCTGACAGGTAACTGTCCAGTCAGTCTCACCTCTGTGCCTGGCAGGATCATGGAGCAGATTCTCCTGGAAACCATGCTAAGGCACATGAAAAACAATGAGGTGGCTGGGGCTGTTCAGCCTGGAGAAGAGAAGGCTGCTTGGAGATCTCAGAGCAGCCTTCCAGTATCTGAAGGAGGCCTACAAGGATGCAGGAGAGGGACTCTTCATTAGGGACTGTAGTGATAGGACAAGTAGTAATAGGTTTAAACTTAAACGGGGAAAGTTTAGATTGGATATAAGGAAGAAGTTCTTTACTCTGAGGGTGGTGAGGCACTGGAATGGGTTGCCTAGGGAAGCTGTGAATGCTCCATCCCTGGCGGTGTTCAAGGCCAGGTTGGACAGAGCCTTGGGTGACATGGTTTAGTG
>JANHGB010017202.1:11331-25500 GCA_026283785.1 Coracopsis vasa
GACGGGGACGGTGGGGAAAGGGAATACAGCTCTCGCCCCAACACCCCCTTCCCAAGTGACAGGACAAGAGGTAACGGCCTCAAGCTGCACCAGGGCAGCACAGGGGAGGTTTAGACTGGATATGAGGAAAAATCTCTTCACCAAGAGGGTGCTCAGGTATTGGAACAGGCTGCCCAGGGAAACAGTGGAGTCACTGTCCCTGGAAGTGATCAAAAATCATGTAGATGAGGTCCTCAGTGACACGGTTTAGTGGCGGACTTGGCAGTCCTGGGGTAATGGTTGGACCTGGTGATCTTACAGGTCTTTTCCAGCCTCGTTGATTTTACCATTCTATGTCTATGTTAGAAGCTTATTAAACTCTTGCTGCAACCTTTTTATGGAGCAGTTTATGCAGAGTAACCATAAACAGAACCAGAAGCGGAAACAGGTTTTCCACTCACCAAAGTCCCTTGTATTCCTTGCTCAGTATCTCATTGAGGCATTGCGCTGCTGTGTCACTTACTGCCCAGCTGCAGGAGGGGGGACCTGAGGTGTCTCAGATCACTGCTCCCTGCTCATGCAGCGAGATGATCCGTACAAGGCAGTCAGTGCAGTCCCATCGGGATCACCAGAAATGTTGTCCTGCAATTAAGCATCCAGTACCTGCTGTGCCAAACACCTGCACACAAAGCTGAGATACTGTTTCAATTCCAAATTGCACCCAGTCGGGTTCTCGGTGCTAAACCACAAAGCTCTCACCCCTCGCTCTGCCCGCTGTCCACTTTTATACATTTCAGACAGCAAAAATCCGTGTCTTCCGGGTTTGTCATGCTCTGTGTTTACTGTCATTGGCTCTTCCATTCTCTCGTCTCTGTTTAAAGACACAGCACATACTTCTTTTACCACGCACATGCTCTGGGGATGGGGCTTGGGTTGGTAGGGAGCTTTTACGGGGTTAATGACTAAAGGTGAATGCAAAGTTCAGAACAAAATTCCTCATTGGCTTTATCAGGTTTCTTTTCATTCTCCGGGATGATTTGTTTCAAGGACAGAAACTCCTGATTAGAAGATCCTCACAAAATCATGTCTTGTTAATTGAAGGGCAGACTGACCCAGTGCTGGTCTGTCATGGACGTGCTTTATGTTAAGCAGGGAGAATCTGTCCATTTGTAACTGCCACACGAGTGCCAAGGGGTGCATGAGTGGGTGCTTGGCATCCTCTCCAGTGCCAGGAGAGGATGCGAAAGTGCTGGGGGGAATGGATGCACACATGCTGGGTGAATGCACAAGCACCAGGAGGGGACGCGCAAGTGCTGGGGTGAGGATGCATGAGTCCCTGGGAGCATGCACAAGTGCCAGGAGAATGCACAAATGCCTGAGGAGGGATCCAAAAGAACTTTGGGGGTTAAATGAGTGTCCAGAGGGGGATATACAACTGTCTTGGAGGATGCATGAGTGCTGGGTGAATGCACAAGAGCCAGGAGGGACACACAAGTGCTGTGGGGAGATGCACAACTGCCCAGGGAGGCTAATATGTGAGCACCCACTTTTTCCTGCTGCAGGTGAAGCTGGCAAGGCTGAGCTCCAGCGACAGGGGAGAAGTGCTGCCAGGAGGTAGGTCCTGTGATGGGGATGGTGACTTTGTTCCTCTGCCACCCCTGGTGCCACTGCTGTGGGTGTTCCCTGGGCCCTCAAACACCCAGGGATGTGGTTGCTCCTGTGGAGCACCTCCCCAGGTCCTGCTGTAGGTGTGGGATGCAGCAGGATGGGGATCCCCATGCTGAGATGCTGGGCAGTGGTTGAAGGTCCCTGGGCTCAGCTCTTGCTCAACCTCACTCCACTGATCCAGCCCCGTTAATGATTTGTCCAGCTGATGAACTTGGAGGAACGCAGGGGCTCAGCAGGACTTTGAGCCAGCCCGTAGGCAGATGTGTGGGGCTGCACCCCTGCACCCCCCAGCCAGGGTCACTGCAGCCAAAATTGGGAAAATCAGTGACGCTCACTAGCAGCAAGCAGCTGATTTCAGTTCCCTGACATGGAGAAGAGATGAGGATGCCCTATGGCCATGGTGAAGGGGCTCACAGGAGGCTGCATGGTCTAAAACAAGCTCCTAAAATTTCCAGTTACAGCAAGGTTTCCCAGTAAAACTCACCACACATCTCAGTTCCTCTGGCAGGATCGTATCAGGTGTTTCAGAACACTCCCTTGGCCTCCTCTGTGGCCTCCTTTGCACTGATAAGAAGGGAATTGCTTTAAAAAAGCTTTAAAAAAGATGTTTTAATGCTCCAAACCTTCCCACTGGATTAAGTGTTCAGCCTATTTGCTTTGCCACAAAGCCAAGATGAGTTTCTCTTCTCGTTTGCTCCAGGAACCCTTTATTTAGCATGCTGGGTAACAAGGATGATTACAGCTCATGTACTATTAATTTCCCCTTTTTACCACACTGTGGCTGAGCTTCAAGATGCTCAAATGAAATTCCTGCTCCTCTTTGCACTATAGTGGGGGCTCCACAGTATTTCATGGGGTGGCCCCACCAGCTCACTCCCCCAAACGCTATTCCTGGGGCTCCCCTGGCTGCAATTCCCACTCCCAGTGAGGTATCCCTAGCCCTCTCCTGCTTTTCTGCAGTGGGCAGGGAAGGCATCCCCGACAGCGAAGCCTTGGCACCTTGCGGTGCACAGGTGGGATGCTGGGGTTCACCACAGTGCTCCTGCAAAGGGGGTCACACTGGGGTGCTCATGTTGGGGTGCTCACTTTGGGGTGCTCGTGCTAGAGTGCTCATGTTGGGGTGCTCAGGTGGCAGGGGCTGCTTTCTGCCAGGACAGAGTTGTGGCGTAGGGGAGACTTCACTGGCCCCGAGGGGCTCTATCCCAGATCTGAACCCACCTCTGTGCTGCAGACATGCACCCCAACCACAGCTGGGGCACCCCAAATCATACGGGACCGTCAGATCCCTGCGTATTTACTGCAGGAGGAGAAACACCAAGGTTACACAGCTTTTCTAGAGTCTCCCTTGCCTCTGGGGTGAGCAAACCGGCTGAGCGTCCTGCCTCACCGGCTCCCCGTGTTGACAGACCCTGCACAGAGCACAGCCTCCTTCTTAGATAAATATTTGACCAAAGGCATGAGCCGCTGTGCAGGAAGGAGGGTGTCAGGTCCCAGCGCCACACTGGCCCTGTGGCAGGGAGTATGGCCCCGCCAGCAACCCAGGATGCTTGCACTGGTTTTTCCTTGCTTTTTATTATCTTGCTTACTAAGAGTGGAGAGTGGGGATGGAAATGGGAGCGGGACACATTTAATTACTGGGTGCTACTTTACCCTTGCACCAGCCAGGGATGCTCCCCAGTGTGATGTCTCTGGGGGTACCCTCTCCAGTCTAGTGGGAGGTGTCCCTGCCTGTAGCAGGGGGTTGGAACTGTACGAGCTTTAAGCTCCCTTCCAACTCAAACTGTTCTATGCTTCTATGATTCTATCACCCCCAATTTTCCCTCCCTGCAGGCACCCCCTCTTCTGGTGAGCTGCAGGATAAACCCACAGCAGGGGACCCCATGCTGCATGTGCCAGGCTGCATACTCAATTCCCACACACCCTCCGAACCAGCCTTGAGGACTCCAGAGTTTCTGCGGCACCGGGAGCTGCCGGTTCTGCCGGGGGATACCAGCACAACCATGGTGGATACTATGCCAGATCCCATGCCAGATCCCGATGGACGAATCTATGAAAGCATTCGGTACAAATCTGGGACACCGAAAAAGCCTGGGAATGCTGGCAGCACCCTGGTGGACTCCCCATCTCTGCCCACCAAGGACGAGCCAAGCATCTCCATGCAGGAGATCATCACCCAGGAGGAGCCGGGCAGCGAGGGGAGCCCCATCCCTGTGTATGCCCGGGTGTGCAAACAGCGCCAGCAGCCTGCCAGCCCCCCTGAGCCCCAAGAAGAAGAAGAAGCTCCATCACTGCCGGAAAAGCGCTTTGATGTGGGATAGGATACCCCGGAGATGGTTTGGAGCTGCCTCAAGCCCAGCCTGTTCATACAAGCTTGAAGGAGGGTTTTCCCAGATGCAGAGAGCAGCCATGGAGAGCTATCTGCTCCCTCCCCAAACCTGACATTAAGCATAGGTGGCCCAGGTTATCTCTTGCCATCCAGCATGGGGGGTCCCTGAATGTATCTCCAAGACATCCCCATTGCCCATTGACTTGTGGGGAGCGGGTGGTGGGTGACTCCCACATGGGGTTGACTGAAGAAAAACCACAGAAGAAAAATGTGTGATTATTTTTGGAGAAGGTCCAAAAAGAATCCAAAAATGAACACGGTGTTTGGGGGTGTTGATAAGTCTGAGCCAGCAGTGTGCCAGCAACGGCACCCTGTCTTGTGTCAGCAATAGTGTGGCCAGCAGGATGGAGGCAGTGATTATTCCCCTTCACTCAGCACTGGTGAGGCCGCACCTCAAATCCTGTGTTGAGTTCTGGGCCTCTCACTATAAGAGAGACATTGAGGTGCTGGAGCAGGTTCAGAGAAGGCCAATGGAGCTGGTGAAGGGTCTGGAGCACAAGTCCTGTGAGGAACAGCTGAGGAACCTGGGGGTGTTCAGCTTGGAGAAAAGGAGGCTCAGGAGTACCCTATCACTCCCTACAATTGCCTGACAGGAGGTTGTAGTGAGGTGGGGGTCTGTCTCTTCTCCTGAGTAGCAAGCAATAGAACAAGAGGAAACAGCCGTAAGTTGCTCCAGGGGAGGGTTAACATTATATATGAGGAATAAATTCTTTCCCTAAAAGGTTGTCAGGCACTGGAACAGGCTGCCCAGTGCAGTGGAGGAGTCACAATCCCTGGAGGGATTTAACAGACATGTAGATGTGGTGCTCAGAGACATGGTTTAGTGCTGGCCTTTGCAGTGCTGGGTTAACAGTTGGACTTGATGTTAATGGTCTTTTCCAACCCAAATGATTCTGTGATTCTACCTAGTTTGGACTCCCTGTGAAAAATCACCTGTAGGAATGTGTTGCTTACATGGATGGAGAGCTGTGTAAATAGTCCTTAATTGTTATTTTAATCATTTTTAATGGGCATACTGTGCTCTCCTTCATCCCTGGAGCAGTTTGGATGGGTTCTGCTGGGGGGACAAGCATCCTGCCATGGAGGCTCGGGCATGGGTGCAGACAGTAGCTGTGTTTTGCTGGATCCTAGGTGTGGACTGGTCTGATAGAACAGTGGGCCTTGGCTTATCTCCCCCCTCAAAGGGCTGGCAGGGCCCTGGGGAGGCCTGGAGGGCAGTGTACAACAGGAGCAGCAGTTATGTGGCTTGACTGAGATAACGCTGTTGTGCCTGCTCTCAGGATGTCCCTGTACCTCTGCTATGGATGCAACCATCCACTAGCCTCAGGCAGCTTCATGGGGACCAGAATGGCCTCATCTCCCCCTCTTCCCCGTTTCCCATCACTCCTCATTTGCCATTTGATGGCAATCACCAGCAGATGCTCATCCTAAAGCAGGCAGACTCAAGGAGACCTGTCACCTCTGTCCCACCACTGAGGCACGAGGGACTGGCTGCTCCCATCTCCCAGCTCTCCATTCCAGAAGTTATCCATCCTCTCCTCCCTCCTTCTCTCACCATATAAACTTCCAAAGCAGCCTGGCTACAACCTCAAGCACTCCTCCTTCTCTTTTTGCTCCTGAGCTCAGCATCCCAGCAAAAACACAAGCCATGTCCCACCAGGATGTGGCATCGTCTCCCCAGACTGGGCTTCTCCCCTCCTGCATCTGCCCCCAACAGCACTGACACTGGTGGCCGACGTGCCACAGGCCACAGCGGAGAAGCTGGGAGGAGATTTTGCCACAACGTGGTGGCTTTCCTGAGGCTGAGTCAGGGAGAATGAAAAAATAAAGGATTTCACTTTAAAGGGGAAAAAAACCTTCACCAAAAAAAAGAAACCAAACCACCCTGCAAGGTTATTCCTGGCCCAGGAGCTGGGGATGTTTCTGTTTTCACTTGTTTCTGTATGGCAGTGTGCTGCTGCAAGTGGAGAGGTGAGTCACCTTGCACAGCCCCGGCACGCTGGGTCCAGCACGACTGTGCTGGCGTGACTGCGTTTGGTGAGGCGAGGTTTGGGTGGCTCAGGGCCATGCAGAGTTATAGGTTTCTGCTCTCCTGGGTCTTGCCCCTGCTCTACAGACCCACCATCCCCTGTAACACCAGCTGACATTGGTGGAGGGAGGCGCTGCCACTCAGGGGCTACAGATAACTGACCCCCTAGCACGGTTAGGGTTGCTGGGATCTATATGCTCACCTGCCTTCCTGTGCACTCATCTACCTTCCTACGCACTCACCTGCCTTCCTATATGTTCATCTGTCTTCCTAAATGGGCATAGGCATTCCTGTACACTTACCTGCCTCTCTATACACGCATCCATCCTACACATCCATCTGCCTTCCACATGCTCAACAGCCTTCCTATACGCTAATCTGTCTCCTATACACTCACCTGCCTTCCTATACACTCATTTGTCTTCCTATACAGTCATCCATCATACACCTTCCTATATGTTCACCTGCCTTTGTGTATGTTCACATACTTTCCTATATGCTCATCTCCTTTCCAACACACTCATCTGCCTCCCTGTACAGTCATCTGCCTTCCTGTATGGCCACCTTCCTTCCTGTACACTCATCCACCTTCCTGTACACTCACCTGCTTTCCCATATGGTCCTGTTGTCCTATGTACAGAGGGTGATGGTATTATTCCCTGAGCTGGAGCAGTGTCTCCATAAGCATGCAGGAGGGCAGACATGTACGACTCCACACCATCTGCAACCCTATAGAGAAACATCAAAACCTGAGATTAAAGGGAAAAATATTGTCCTCCCCAGCAGGTTTCCCTCCTCATGGCTTTGCTGTCACCCACAGCACCCACCCTGTTCCTCCACACAGGGACAAAGGTCCCAAACTGTATCTCAGTGCTGCCAGGAAGGAGAAAGGTGACTGTTGACTGTCCTGTGAGGAGTGTGTGGGGCTGGAATTGCTTGAAATGCCACTAAAGGAGATGAGGTTTGGTGCTGCTGGTGGAATTCTGTGGCAAACATCATTTTAATAAAGAGAAAATAAAACAACGGGGCCAAGAGACACATAAAGGTCCCTGGCTGTTGCCCCAGCATTGGGTCAAGTCTGACCAAACCCCTCACACCTGCGCTGCTGCAAGTAATTTTAGTGGTGTAAGGGGAAACACTAAATTTTCAGGAGGGTGATGCACGAAGATTTGAAAAGACTGAAGATTTTCCCGGTTTGAGTCTGGTTTTCCCTAGTATTCCAGAAGGAGTATGTTGGCATCTCCCTGTCCCTCAGTAAGTATTAATCCATTGGTTGATTTGCACTGGGATGGAGATGACAACAGCTTTATGAGTGTCATAAAAATAAGGGAGAGGGGTTAGAGCATTTGCAAGCTCGTCCATCAATCACAAGGGTCAATCTCTATGAAAGAGGATTCCTTTCATCCAGTTCTGTCAGAATTATTTGGGTTTAGATTTAAAGTACCTAAAAGAGGTGCCTCTGGACATTGTTGGAGTTGTCCTTGGAGCCTCAGAGAAGAGGGTGGTGATGTTCCTGGTCTGTAGTCGGATGCGAAATAACTCAGGACTTTCTCCACTGGAAAAGGCGAAGGCCAACCTCCTCTCTCTGGCCAACCAAAGCATCTTTCATTAAAAAGGGAAACACATTAATTAAGTAAAAACCAATCAACTCCTACGTCCTTTCCTATCATAGAATCACAGAATGGTTTAGGTTGTAAGGGACCGTAAAGCTCATGCAGTTCCAACTCCCCTGTCACAGGCAGGGACACCTTCCCCTAGACCAGGTTGCTCCTAGCCCTGTCCAACCTGGCCCTGAACACTGCCAGGGATGGGGCAGCCACAGCTTCTCAGGGCAACCTGTGCCAGTGTCTTACCAGACTAGGGTAAAGTCACCTCCTTTTTCACCTTCAATGGCTGGAGCAGGTTGGTGTGTGCTGCAAGATGGGTACAAGAAGATGGGGGTCAGAGAAGGTGGTGAGATGCTGCTGGGTGTTGGTGACCCCTGGTACACCTGGGCTCAGAGGGAAGCCCTTGCAGATGCAAACAGGTAGGCAGTTTCTGAAATACTCATAATAGTTCACAAATACTATGGCCAAGAGATGCATTGCAGCAGGATGGGCTGTTTGCAAAGAGAGGAGGCTCTGGCTGGCGGCGGAAAGCCCTAGGGCGGTCAGGAGGCCACCCCAAAACACGGGCAGCAGGAGAGCGGCTCGGTGGAAAAACAAACAGACTCCGGGGCAACAGACAACCGGTACGGCGGCTGTTAGGGGTTTTCTGTACGTGCCGCTCAAAGGAGAGGCCAGTTAATTATTAATTTTCTATTTTAAACGAAGCAGAGTTAAATAAGGAGGGTTGGCTGGGTGAGAAGCCCAGGACTGCAGGGACGTGGAGATCAACAGAGGCAGGGCCAAGAAGAAATTACTGCGATCCTAAAAGCCCACTTGGGGAGCGGCGCTGAGATCTCATCTGCTGTCAGCAAGCCTTAGGGGAAGGCAAATCCTGACTGTATCATGTGCATCTAGTCAGAGGTCTCCAACCCCTCTCTCCTAGCTCAGGTGGAAGATCTCTGTAGGGTGCTCCCAGTGCTCCCAGCACTGAGACCTTTTGGAAGGGAGGTCCAGGACAGGACGAGCCTTTGCTGATATCCCTGTGAACGGTCTCAAGGCCTTCAGCAACCTGCAGGTTGATAACTTTGTGAGCCAGAAGTGACATCTCTGTATTTAAGAGCCTTTGGTGGACTCCTATCTGTATGTCATGCAAGCTTCTGGAGCAATGTGAACTTTTAGTACTCAGAGCATCCTGCAACAAAGAGTCTCACAGCTCCACAGGAGACTGAGATGGAAGGCTCCATGAGGTTTTGGACTTGTTGCAAACTGGTTTCACTCATTATCCCATCTAATAAAGGAAAATCCACTGTCTCCAAGCCACTCATCATCTTACAGACCTCTGTCACACTGTTCCTTGGCCTCCTTCCTCCTCACCAGCGACATAGTCCGTGCAGATCATTATATCCCCCTTAACTCAGAGCTGAAAGAACTTTTTCTTGCAGTGTTGCTTCTCCAAACCTCTCAACATCTTCATCACACTCTTCTAACAAGACAATTTTTCCCAGACAGCCATGCTGCACTGCCCACTGAGAGGCAGTGGAGAAGCCCCAGCTTGTGCCTGGTGGTCTGATCCATGGTGAAGAGCCAGGCTTCTTAGCCTGAGCGCCCTGGCTTTTTTTCCTAGGAGCTGCATATCTCATTGGCATGGATCCACTCAGCTTCCAAAATAAACTAAGTTCAGATGCAAGACACAGCCTGTGCCTGGTGCACTTGACTGAGTACTTTGTGTAGACCTGGAGATTCCTCAGACTGTGGGGACTGTGAGACAAGAGCAGTGCTGGGAGTGAAAGCAAAGAGTTAAAAATGAGCAAGCCAAAGGGAAGGAGGGAAAAAAAAAAAAAAAAAGGCAAAGAGGCCAGAGTTTAATAAAAAAAAAAAAAAAAAAGGTAGAAGCAGCAAGGAGCAGAAAAGGAAACCCATGAGCCCTCTCCGCTTCTCCTTGCTCAGACCGCAAAGAGGAGGGGAGGTTGGAGCCCACAGAAAGTCTCATCTCCCAGAGGAGTCCCTGCGATTATAGCACTGAGCAAACCCCTTTCCTAGCAAGAGCAGGAGAGGGACTGCTGGCTTCTCAGTGTATCCCAGTGTTTCCTAAACCCCCTTAAGAGGCGTACGTACTGCAAAAAGCTGGTAATCGCTGGGTTTCGACATTTCCACAAAAGCCAGGAGCTGCAAGCGGCTCAAAGCACCACTTCCTCCGGTGAAACACACTGGGGTGCTTATGAAGTCTGGCAGCCCATGATTTGGAACTGTGGGATTTGGGATGCTCCCCACGGGTGTCCCAGCAGACGCTGGAGCAAGAGTCGGGAGCCGGGAGCCAGGAGCCAAGCGGCTTTGCTCCCTTCCCCCTTCCCAGCTCCATCGGCAGCTTGTTGAGACGAGCCTGCGCTGGCTGCTGCATGCTTGGCAGTGAAGGAGCAGGGAGCCTTGCCCGGGTTTGGCTGGGTGAGTTCCCTGGGTCACGCATAGCAGATTTGGGGTAAAATAAACTGAATCTGTTGTCTGTTTGCAATCTGGGGAACAAGGAGGAGCCACAGCGGTGCAGGCACACTGTGTGTAG
This sequence comes from Coracopsis vasa, assembly GCA_026283785.1. Taxonomy (NCBI): domain Eukaryota; kingdom Metazoa; phylum Chordata; class Aves; order Psittaciformes; family Psittacidae; genus Coracopsis; species Coracopsis vasa. The sequence continues at coordinate 21,537 of JANHGB010017202.1, forward strand.
GCACAGCCAACATGCAGTACCTGGAGGATGAAGGATAACAAGGCACAGTCCCGTTACCATACCAGGAACTAATTACATAATTACAGAAAACTGCAAGGAAAGAGAAGGGGAAGCACAGGAGTCCCTGGATGATTTTAAGGTGATTGTTCCCCAAAGGAGCTTTTGCCAATGGGGTTTGCTTGATGATCTACAAGAGAAGAGCTCCCTTGCCAGAGCAGGTGCTCGCTTTGGGGGTTTTGCTTTGACATGGCCCATCCAGTGCCCCTAAGACACTGTTTTCTCAGACTATCAGGGAACACTCATATCACATTTACAAACATTTTCCTATTTGCATTAGAAAAACCAATTTTAACATATGAGTGGGGTGTCTCAGTGGGCCTTAGTCACAGGGTGCCTGATAAAAGCACCCTGACGTTGATTTTTCAGCTAATAGTGATGTATCATGCAAAAAAAGAAAAATATATAATTTCCCCTCTTTCTCCCCCCCTAAGAACTTGTTGCATCAAGTAGGGGCTGAGGGCCAACAGCTGGAAGCAAGACAGAGCCAGCAGTGACAATCAGGAGACTTGCAACGCAGCCAAGGGCTCTGTAAACCTCCACCAGCACCCGCCTCTACTTCTGTCACAGCCCCCTCTGAAAAGCACAGGGAGGAGCAGGCTGGAGCACTGGCAGTGCTGCTCAGAGCCCATCACGAGCATGGGCTTCGTTACACATGTTTGCATCGTTCTTTCCTGTTTCCTTTTTTGTATTGCAGTTGGAAATCTGAAGGGCGTCCAGACTGCTGCTGAGTGCTCCTTTGCAGCCATGCCACGAAGCATAAACAGCCAGGAGTCCCTTATTACACTGTATATGGACAGGGAGCCAAACGCCCTTTTTCATTTTGAAATTAATACACCCTCTCCCCCCAAATAAAAAGCACACGTTTTCTTTTTAAAACATGCTTACTCCTTGCAGTTTGTTTCATCTGAGATTGCTCTGCATGAAAAGCATTTGTGACAAACAAAAAGCAGGAGTGCAGCACCAAGCGAGCATTCAGGACACTGGTTTCCACCTTCTACATGAGATGTTGCAGGCTGTTTGGTTTATAACATGGAAAAGAGCCTGGAGGGCATCTGGATGGAAGCGAAATTGCAACTTGCTGAACTGCATAACCAGGAATTACAGCGGCACATCACCATCCTCCTTGCAACTTAGAAACAACGCAGCAGCAGCTGAGGGCTGCAGGACGTGTGTGGGTCAGAGCTTCCGCTGTGGATGCTGACGTGATGAGTCCCACCGCCTCCACGGAGGTTTCCTGGGTTCCCCTGCTCATGTGAGATGCTTTGGATAACTGTGTTGCAGAAAGCTTCCCCCGACATCACGTTTCCCTTCGCTGTATGTGGCTTTGCAGATAATCTTTTCAAGCGCTTCTCAATATCCTGTTCAGCATCCCATACGCTTCCGCATGGGAGAGTTGGCCAAATTGCATTAAAAGGGCGCTAGGATCAAAGCACCAGCTTTTGTGTCAGCGACTGGAACAGGCACGTTGCAATAACCAGCTTGCTGAACATATAGAAGAAAATAAAATGGGATTCTTTCACTTAAAACCAATAAGCACATCAATTATTCTTTGCGGATACACACTTCCCTTCTCCCCAGACCAGTCTCTGACCACACAGTGTTTACCACAGCAGCTCTGGATCAGGCGAGGGTTTGTAGCTGCTTGTAAATGTGGGAGGATTTTCCCTCTCCAGTTTGTTGAGAACATCAGCACTGGGAAGGTCACACAACCTGCTCCCAACCAGAGGTAGTGCGGAGGAGCACACTTCAGCCAAACTGCATGTTCACCATGCCATGCAAGAACTACATCTCCTTCCAAGAGCCCAACTCCAACTTTTCCTATGCAATGAAGAAATTACACTCTACAAAACAGAGATGAGGAAGGCAGGTGCCCTGAATCCCAGCAGTTGGCTTCTTGCAAGAGATGATGCTCGACCATGGCTTCCTCTCGCAGCTCTCAGCTCACCAGAAGTAGCCAGGGGGGAGACGAACCATTTTGCATGGCCACTATCAGACTCTCCCACCCTGCAAGTTGTGGTTTTGCAAGCTTTGCTTTAGGAAGGTAATTAATTGCTTGCAGTGTGTGAAGTAATAAAAGTCCTGTTGACACGTGATTAACCTCGAATCAGTGGAATTCCTCACATTAACAGCGTGAGGGATTCCTCAGACCCTCAGCATAACTTTGCCATGGGTCAACTTGCTTGCCTCCAGATAATTTCCGGACATGGACGAGGAGCTGGCACAGACTAGGGATGATTTCCAGGAGGCAGCTGGGATAAAGTGACTCTTCTCCTGGGTCTAGGAGAGTTCAGTGGTGGGGATGTGGCCAGACTTCATCAGTGGTCCTCAAGGCCTTAAGTGTTGTTGAATTCACCAGTATCGTTGTTGCCACTGGAGTCGAAACTGGGAAAAACAAAAAAAGTAAACTCTCCCAAATTCAGCTGGCTTTTGGTAAGGGCAGGATTTTAGGCAAATATTCTCCACCTGTGCACCAATACAGCAAGTGTTCAGGCATTGCACAAGAATGAAAGCAATCATTTTAGATGATGCTGCCTCCGTTTTAGGTGGAAACCATGTGCCACAGAAGAGGCTCCTCACTTCTGATGGCCAACCTAACTGTGCTGACAAGCTCTGAGGTTCTGTGGGATGAAACATTCCACAAATGGGTGGAGAAGTCTGATTTCCAAACAGATGGCTGTGACAAGATGCGACTTCAGTGAGTGCCTGTGCCTTGAGTCTGGGAGGGGTTTTAGCTCTTCTGCTGGTCTCAGCTGTGGATGCTCCATTTGAGAAGGAGGATGATGAGCAATGATGCGTCAGTTGACTTGCGTAAGTCAGCACAACTGCAGCCATCAGGAAGATGAGCTTCTCTTCTCAGGAAACCCGAAGGACAGCATCCAAACTCCTGGAGGATGCTTTTTAGGAAATGTTCATACTTTTCTTCAACTTCATAATCTTTTTCTTTGAATTTACTTATTTTCCCCTCTCCTCCCCACTTTTCTTCCTCAAATGACTTGATCCCATGAGCTGAAGATTTTAACAGCATCATGTTCCAAAGACTGCAAAAATTGGCAACTTTGAAGACTTAGACCCAGATCTTCCCAGCCTGCAGTTGCTCAGATCACAGTACATAGTGGTCCTCTGTAACAGCCTCAGCATGCAGGAAAATCTAGTAAAACCCCTCCAGTTTATTTGGTTAATTTGGTATCAGTGGCTTGGCTCTGATTCATCTCCTATCAAAACAAAATGAATTCTATTAATAGATTCAAAATGTCAGTTAAGCAGTTTATCCTGAACTCATGTATTCAGAAATTAATAATCCCTTGAGGTCAAGGGACAGAGGCTAAAGTAAAATGCTGGGCACAGCAGTGGGTGAGTAGAACCAAGCCAAACTTCAACTGCTCAGCACTGTGGGACTCAAACTAACATTTTATATTAAATGAAAATAAAACTGTAATAGTCATCCTGTGGACATGGTTATTTTATAGATGACATTTTTTCTACTGTTTCCCCCCCCCCCCTTCTGTTTTAAAATGTTGCACAATTAATTAACAAATTGGGTGTGTTGCTCACATTGCACACATAGCAATATTGGGAATACTATGAAACAGAAAGAGTGAAAAAGAGAAAAGAACACCAGAAGGAAGCATAACTTAGTTTTACTTACATAAAACAGGCTAACCCATCACTAAATATTAACTGGGATTTTTCCCTTATGAGTTCACGGGGATTCACCAAGATACCCTGTCAGATTCTGAGCAACTATGGTTTTATGGGATAGGAAAGCAAACCTTTCCTGTAGATAACTGGCTTAAGAAATTTGAGAAACCAAGGAGAGGAATAAATAGTTTTATGTCCATTCCCCAAGGCAAGAGGATAACAGATGGAATCCCTCATGGACTTGAGCCGGGTGATCTGTTGTTCA
>JANHGB010017208.1:0-48389 GCA_026283785.1 Coracopsis vasa
GACAGTAGAAGGAGCAGAGCTATGCTGGCAGATGGCTGTGGATATACTTGAGAGCACTTGTGTCCTAAACCAGGCTGTAGATGTGGTACTTAGGGACATGGTTTAGTGGTGGACTTAGCAATGTTAGGTTTATGTTTGGACTCTATGATCTTAAAGGTCTTTTCCAACCTAAATGATTCTATGATTCTATTATAACATTTTACTTTATTCTTCATTGTTTCAGTAACCTTGCTGTGTACATATTACTTTTTTGTGATACTGCGAAGAACCAGGCGTCTGTTTAGAGGAGGTGATTAGTAATAACCTTTATTAGGTGCTTGTCCAACTATTCAGAAGCCTAAAGCAGATTAAAGTTGAATAGTGGCATGAAATATGTTCACAGAATTGTTGTCATCAATTAGGTGAAACTCACATCCTTGCTGAAAATGTTATTAGCATGAGTCACCAGGTAGTAGCACATTTCCTGCTAGTAATAGATACATTTTCTTAGCTGAGCCTTTTATTCATACCAGAGGCATGTGTTGGCACAGTTTGGCAGGGTTTAGAGGAAGTCTATGAAAAACACATAAGAAACTCTCACAGGAAAATGTCAGTGTGACCTCTCCCTTCCCTCAGATATGTGCCTATGCATGACCCAGAACCTGCTTTGAACTTCACCTGCAGTGCTTACTCACAAAATGTATTTTAAAGCAAACTGTTTCAAGTTGCTGCTCAAGTGTGATGGATGTCACCTTGCAAGAAAATACAGAAGTCCCTTCATGTGTGGTGCTCTCATTTCTTCGGGAAGAAAACTGAGTGGTAGCACCCGTGTGACTCAACACTTAGCATTGAGGTTTGAGAGAAACTGGGTTTTTACCTGAGGAGCAACTTCTTTGTTTCTCCTCAGATGTTACTTGAACTTCCTCTACAGTTTCTTGAAGTGGAAGAAGCAAATGTGTATCAAGGAATGAATAGTTTAGTGGTTAACCATTGATTTCTGATTGAGGTCACACCAGTCTTCAGTACATTCAGTCTGATAACAGTCTAAGCTCTCAACCTTTTTTAGGTACCTCATTGTGCACAAGTAGAGCTTGTAGTTTTGAGCAGCTCGTGTCACAAGTACAGCTGCTTCTCTTGTAGTGGTTTGGGTAAGGTTTTTTGTAAGCTACTGATGAGAGCTTTCAAGGAATGATTTTTAGACAACAGGTTGTTTTCAGGATGATGTTACTTTCAGGATATTGTGCTTTTCCCAAGCACAAGTTCCTTGCTGAATACAAAAAGTGTGCAGGTGTGTGATATACCAGAGACAAGTGGGAAGGGCAGCTCAGGTACTCTGAGGGATGCTTACGAGAAGTGCTGGAGTGAACAAGATCTGCCAAATCTCATAAGTAGAGACCACTATTTCATATTAAATATATTGCTGCCACTGCCTCAGAGTAAACCTTGTGTTGTAGCCCTGAAGACAATGGCCAGCCCTTGCTGTATTGGTGTTCGGGGTGGTCTTATGCTGTACATGGGGTGCATACCTGGATTTCCTTAATGCTGGACATGGATGGGAAGCACTGTCTTACTCTTCATCCTCACTCCCCTGTGACCGATATGAGCAAGGAGAGGGCTCACATCTGCGTCAGAGCCGAGTTGTCTTCTTTTGAATGTAAATGTTGAGACGTGCAGGGCAGTGGTGCTAAAAAGGGAGATGTCTTCTTGGCACTGACACCCAGCTCTGCAGACTTGATTGCTTTAAGATCTCTGTCTGTCATCACGCAGGAATAGTTACTGGTACAATATCAAAGTTCCCTGGCTGGGTGGCTTTGAGACCTTGGGCAGCCAAAGAGTGCTCACAATCCCCAGAAAGTTTCCATTAGAAGGTTTGCAGAGTTATGTGTGGTGAATGAAGCTTGGAAAGAGAGCCCAGTGTTGGGAAAGGTGCTTTTTCATGTAGTTGCTATAAACCACAGGTTATACCAGTCTGCAACTACAACCACCTTTTTCACCAAGCAAATGTAGAGCTGTGGTTTCATCATTGAATCTAATTGTGTGAGAGATGTATACATTATAAATAAGGGTCTTGAATATTGAGACCCTAAGGGTTGATATCAAAAGAATGCTTAAATTTGGCATTGCACTATTGTAATGATAATTTCCTGAAATACATAGCATGGAGTTAGGAGTTTGGGCCCCCTACATCCTTGGTCTCCCTTCTGGGGAAGATACTATGTCCTGAGTTGAAGAAGGTGCATGATCAGTCTCGGGCAAGGTGAGCATGTGAAACTGGCTGTTTGTTGAGTCTGTGGGCCAGTAGATGAATGATAGGTGTCCTCTGGTTTTGCTAGGAAATGGAGTGATGAGCTGTGAGGATTGAGGATCCTCCACCAACAGATGGGGGTTCATCCGGTTTTGAATGCCAGAAAGCTGATAAATGAAACAGAAGTCAAGGTTTGTTGTGATTCCCCTTCCCTCCTTTTACCCTACCGCCCACCATGGCTAGGAGCAGTTATGTAGGTAGCTATGTGATCATACTGATATGAGCCTTGGGATCTGCCTTCTCAGTTGTGTCCAGACAATCAGAGCTCCTCTGACTTTGCTCAGAGCCTTTGGGATACTCCGGACTAGAAGCAAGGCAGATGACATAGTCCCAGCTGTACACTTTCTCAGTTGGGTTATAATGGCACATCTGACCCATGGGCAGCCTCTTCTCTGTCACTTGTAGATATGCTTTAGGTCTTCTGGAGTTTTAAATACCTGTGAAGTTCCGCATTGTTTCAGGGAATAAAATTCTGTGGGTGCACTTTGGAAAACAACTTTCCCAAAGACAAATATTAAAGCAGTGACTGGAAAAACAAGGCACACAGAGTCTTTTCCTGCTGGTCCCTTGTATGCCTTTCCTTTGCATTTGCTTCCCTCTATTCAGCTAAAGATAAAAAAAATGCTGTCCCAATCTTGGCAAAAATCACTCTCTTTGCCTTGATTTTTTTTATTTTCTCAGCAGGAAGGCTTTGGAGCTGTTCAGAATTTTGTAGGAAAGATGCCAGAGCAAGGGACCAACCAATGGTGTGTGAACTTGCACAAACCAAGAAGAAAAGTAATGCCCCAACTTCTCTCCTCCTGGAAGGTCTGTTATATAATTCATGGTCTTGCTAGGTTTTCTTGCAGAAACAGGATGTAGCAAAATCCTTTAAGATATACAAACCTGCTATTTCGGTGCTGAAAATATGGGAAAACAAAGATTATATATTCCATGGTGAATGTCATAGGTGGAAAAAAAATAATGTATTAAATACCTGATTCCCTTTAGGGAGAATATGACAGATTTGAGACAGATGCATGTGAATAAATCTTCTTTTAATGAACGACACTTAGCTCTGCTGGGCTGTATCAAAAATATTGCCACGGTGTCTGTGCAGCTTCAGCAGCAGGAAGCTGAATTGCCAAAGAGGTAATATCCTGAGTCCGATCAGTGTATCATAATCAAACAGACGCTAAGCAAGAAGGATAGGATGTCTCACAAACCATATTGGATTAAACAAGCTTGCTAACTGTCTGTAATTTCTATGGGCTCCAATAACAGTCTTAAAGGGCTAGACAGAAGCAGGATCATGCAGTGCATTATTTTGGAAGATCACCATCGCCCGGATCATTGCCCTTACTGTAATAAATGCACCGTGATAGTTAATATTCCATTATAGAGCTCATTTTCCCAGGGTCTATAACTCACCCATAATAATTTGCTGAAGGTTGAAACTTGGCAGGCAGGGCTGCAGGCCGGGAATTAATTTTGGTAACACTATAATAAGTGCTCTTTAATTAATGTTAAATGAAAATGGAATTCCTAAGAAATTACACACAGCAGTCATGCGACATGCTGAATGAATTCATCGTGATTAATGGCACTAAAATGAATATCAAGAGTGGTAAGTGGGATTTGCCTTTTATTAAAAAGCGTTGCCAGCATAGTTTTACTGATATTTGGCACCAAATCTGCTTTTAAAGGGACAGCATGAGGAAAGCAGCACCTGTTTAAAAAGGGAAAAGAAAGTGAGCAGGCAGGCCTTGTGTTAGCATGCATGTAAGTACATCTTAATCCTGTGAGCCCTGGTTACTTGTGCAGTCTGGAGTCATTCTGAGCTAGTGTTGCTGACAGCTCTGCTTCGAGTGGGAAAATTGGACTGAAGAACTTTATCAGTTCCTTCCAGCCAACATACCTATGATTGCATGAATTACAGTAAAATTTAAGGCCTGGATTATATGGAATTATATGTAGAGATATTGGTGCAAAAATATTTCAGGGATGGAGACATTAGTCTTTAAGGCATTCTCTCTCAAAGTAAAGTGATAATTATCCCCATATTGCAATTAGGGGAAGAATGAAGCAGAAAGAAAAAACAAAATGTACTATCCAAGGAAATCAGCCTTTTGAACAGCCAGGAAATATAAGGTGAACCTGTTTATCTGTGTTGTTTCCTATGTTTGGGAATGTCCCATCCATACTCTTTATCTAATAACACCTTTGTCTACCACAACTGAAGAGCTTTCTACAATTCAGACTTCTAAGAGCTTTTCACTGCTCAGAGCTTCACATTTATCTATTAATTTTGGTGTTAATTTTATTAATCTTTGACAATGGCACTATAAAGCCAAGAAAATAGGCTTGGAAATGCTTAATGGAAATACATTGATGAATAATGGATGAATCATGAATGGTTTGATGAATGATGCTACAGTTTCTATGTAGGAATGCTGGGTGATTATTTGGGCTGCCAGATTTCCCCTTCACTAAAGGTTTAGTGAAACTGGTATGTAGACTGCTCTGGAAGGGAAGGAAGAGACCATCTGGGAAACAGCAAAGTTCATTAGCAGGGGATGTAAGAATAAATTCCCTCCAGCCCCCCAAAAATCTCTTGTTATGGTCTACAAAGAATCAGTATTCCCAGCACAGTAGATGTTAGAGTACCTCATGCATAAGTCCCTGTGAGCTAGACCATGGCTTCAATGAGGTAATAGTATGACTCATCTGCTCCATCATATGGCTCTGCCAGTGTATCACGGTCTACCCAAGACAGCATCTCCTCATAGTGAGAAGCCATAAATCACCTGGATTGTATGTTCCATGAAGCACCATGGCAGATACAGTTTGCTAATGAGCTGTCTTGAAATAAATCCATCATGTAGTTCACGAAGTGAAATATTTTGGGTATGGTTGAATTTACCCAGAAAGAAATAATCCAGTTAGGTGAGTAAGAAAATCTGCATTTCAAGAAGCAAAATGTTCATTTGGTTAAACCATATATATATATACTTATCCTAGACAATTTCTGACCAGCCAGATTACTGTTGCTCAGAGAAATGGTAGAACTTATTCCTAAATTATCTGTTTCTTAACCAGTAAATAAATGGCAATGTTTTTGTCAGTTGTTAAATGAATTGCTTGCTTACATGGCATTGATGGCAGACACAGCTGTCAGACTTTATGTTTCTTCCTAGACCATCACAAAAGTTTCTGTTGATTATACTTATTTTAGTATTTCTTTTTCCAGCAGCCCAGCAAACCTCTTTCTTTCTCCTCACCACTACTTTATGTTTATATGATATACAGAAATGTCATATGATCTTCCTTACCAATATATTCTGCTCTGTGTCTTGTAATGTTAATATTATCACTTCAAACATCCCCAATCTAGCAGGAGAACATCCCACTAAACACAGATACACTGGTGCCAAAGAAAACAAAACAAATAATGGTAGAAGCGTAGAATATCTCAAATTGTAAGGCACCCATAAGGTTTGTTGAGTCCGACTCCCTGCTTCTCACAGGCCTACCTACAACTAAACCATATGACTTAAGAGCGTGGTCCAGATGCTCTTTGAACTCTGATAGGCTTGGTGCTCTGACCATTCCCCAGGAGCCTGTTCCAGCGACCAGCCACCCTCTCAGTGAAGAATCTTTTCCTAATATCTAGTCTGAACTTTCCCTAAACCAGCTTTATTCCATTTCCTCGTGTCCTGTTGTGGCTCACCAGAGATCAAGTCCCCCATCAGCCTTCTCTTCTTTGAGCTGAACAAGCCAAGGGACCTCAGCCATTCCCCCTAAGTCTTGCCCTTGAGATCTTTCACCATCTTGGTCACCTTCCTCTGTACACTCTCTAATAGTCTGACGTCCTTATATTTAGGTGCCCAAACTTGCAATGTAGAGTGGTACAATCAGCTATCATCTCTCTTTGAATGCACATTGTATTTTTTTTGGTAAGGATAATACTGTGTAATGATAAATGAAGAACAAGATAGGCTATATTTTCTTTTGTGGCAGATGTTGATATGCAAGAGTCTAGATGAATATTTGTATTCATAGAGGATCTTTTTCTGAGCCAGAGAATTTGCAATCCAGAAAGATTTGAAAGGAACCAAATCACATCATCAACATTACTGCGTCAAGGAAAGAAAACACAAGGAAAAATAAATGAAAAGAAACTTTTGTTGTCAGTTATTGCTGACATAAGATGTCACCAGCTGTATAAAACAACACAGTTATCTGGAATTGTGCTTTATAAATCAAAACACAGAAGATATCTTTACTACAGATCTTCCATATTTCACCCAGCCTATGGGAAGGGAAAATTTATATCTTTCTTTTCAGTTTGTATTCAACTTAATTGCCCCAGATTATCTGTTACAGTGATCCTCTTCCTTCTTGCTTCCCTCTCTGTAGCAGGGACCGCTTTGTGCTGGGCAGTAGGAGCAGGGCAATATGGCGTTGTGGTACTAAAACATGTGTGACTCCTTATGGATAGAAACATGTTTCTGGTATCAGAGGTGACTTTCTGTTTTGGATGGTGTTGTCCTTGGTCCTCCTGTTTTATTTTCTGCAATGGCTCTAACACACCTTTGTATTTTCCTAATTAATGTTTTCCATAATTATTTTTTGCTATTTGTGCTTTACAGTCTATTATTTTAATAGTGAGCTAACAGTTTATTTCATTGTGAGTTAACAGTGTAGTAAAAACCATGTTAAAACATACCTACATCATAATATTGTTAAAAGCAAACTAAAAAGGAACTCAAACTGACTGTTTCAGTAGTCTCTAGGCAAGATAATTGCTTCAGATAAACAGCTTATCTCTTTAGATTTTCAGAATGATTCTGCTATTGCAATCAACTGTGCATTAACCAGGAGAAATCAAACTAAAACCACCAGACTTCAACAGATGGCTTTCAGGTCCCACATGTACACCTCTGTCCAACAATCTGTTTACAGTTCAGGTTTATTTTTCTAGTGATCATTTATTTGGACAGAGATAACAGCGTTGCTTTCCCCAAAGAATGAGTGATATGCTCTATGGGGTGAAGGAGAAGGCCGGATAATTTTGGCTATGTAATGTTAATTTTAATGTTCACAGAACTGTGCATTCCCTGAATCTTGTGAAACCTGAATAGAGTCTGTAGAAAAACTAAACTTGTTCTCCATAATGCATTCCAGGCAGATATGTTTCAGAAAGGCTATACAAAACCACCAAAGTGGTCAAATAGAGCCAAACCAGTGGTCTGTGCATCGTGCATTTTCACCTTCCTGGCAATCTCTTGTAGGAGAGGCTTAAAGAGCTTGGGACTACAAAAAAATATATAGGAATAAGACTGCAGGCATCCAAATTTTACTAGCAAGAAAGAATGTGAAAGGGAAGAGAGTACTCTCTATTAATGCTGAATTGCTTGTGTTTCACATGCCTTCAATGGTACATAGGTAAAAAATAATCCCTTCAAAGAAAAGAGGAAAATAAATCTGCATTAAAATAGTGAATGTCTCCCAGAGACCCAGCCTGCCCTGCACACAATCAGAACTAGTTGGAAATGCCACGGTAATTTTCTTCTGGAAAATCCAACCACATTTAATTTGCAATGTCTTCCATCAGCCCACCACATTTTTGTATCTCAAGTTGTATGGTCTGGAAATGGAAGTGAAACATCATATATACCATGAATGAATGAATGAAAAGTAAATAAAGACTAATATCCCATTTTAGCTTAAAAAAATAAGCTTATACCAGACCACATTTGTTTTCCCTTACTCTTAAGAGTATCCTACATGTCCAGAGAAATGACACATTTAATAAAAATAACCTCGATTCCTTGTGGGTACTTGAGCTTATTTCACTATAAAAGTTTACAAGGAAAGGCAAAAAGAATAAGTCAGTCCTTTGTGTCTCAATATAGTGAGTTTGAAGTTGGGGGAAAAGTTTGTTGCTGGTTTCTGTGTGTTGTGTCTGCGAGACGTGGGTCAAAATCAGACCTTAAGAAAGCTCCAAGTCCTTTGCAATGCACATTGCACAATAAGAAATACTTTCCTGTTGAGTGGAATAGCTCAGGGGTACAAATCTTACCCAGGGTGGAGTTCCCAAAAAGCAAGACTGGAAAAGATTGGGCTGGCTGGTTACCCAAGGGGCTTGCTCTGTCACAAATGAGTAAGTAGGAGAATGTAATCTGAAGGTTGAACATAGCTGGAAAAGATCCAACAATTTAAACATCGGTGTGGAAAATAATTACATACTGACAGGTCTCCAGGGCAAAGAAAGACAGACAGGGGCTTATATTAACTCCTCATGGTTCCAACAATCAATCGTTATTTAATTGAACAGTATTTGTAGGCATTTTCATGGTGTGTACAAGAAATGATACTTATATTTATTTTATTGTTATGCAGGAGATAAAGGTGTTTAATGGATAGCAGGAGGAATTAAACCAGGACGGTTATGGAAAAGTAAAACTTCCCGGTACCACAAAGATTGCAAAGTACCTTGATTTGGGTAAAACTTTTAAGCTAGTTATCAAATGTGGCATATAAAGCACTGAGCAGGGGAGCAAGGGAAAGGGAAGTGAGCACGGTGGGAATCAGTTTATTCCTGTACTTATTCCAAATGAGAAAATTCAGCTGTTTGTTTGCCTGGAAGGCTCAATGGATGGACTAAATTGTTGTTAAATTTGAAGGTCCCAGAGCAGGTTATAGAAGGTTATCCTCTTGATTTAATTCTTGGACTGAAGAAAACACGCAGTGCTCAGTTAAGATGTATGTAAATGAGACCTCAGTTCCTCATGTTGCCAGGTTTCTGGATCCTTGTTTTAATACTGATGTTGGGAACAACAATATCTAGTGAAACAAGATGCAAACCTGCTTCAAGGCAAAGTGGAACACATTGCCATTAATCTTATTTCAGCACTCGTGCCAGAAGCTCTGAATTCCATGAGCACCGTTCAGAGGGTTATCTGATTGTCCTCCTCAGCACACGGCATGCTGTAACCTATAGCAAGCAAATTAAATATAATCATATCAGCGTACTGAAATTACACTCCTTTTCCATATGGGGGCCTGTGGGCAATAATCATGTTGTTATCCATTTATCTGTTTCCCTCTAGGAAGTTTTCAGGCTAACTAGCCAGAACAAATTCGAAGGCTCTGTCATAATTTCAGGAATTGCTGTGCCAGAGGGCTTCTAACACCTCTGGTATTTCTTGCTTTCCTGCCAGGGAAGGAGGGGTTTCTAGGATTGGTTGTTTTGGGGTTTTTTTTGTTCCCATGTAATATTTCCTTGTATTCTGTTCTCAAGGTGGTGAAAAATAAGGCTGCAGTGTTTAGCCGATGCCCATAGCATACTAACAAATGTATTTCCTCTAAATGCTGATATTATACAAGGTTGAATGACATCACGTTGCTGCTTCCAGTTCATTTTTTCCCTTACAAGGGCAATATTGTTTGGCAAGTAATTTGTCAGAGATACTAAAACTAGCTTGGGAGCAACAATAATTGTGACTAGGGTGAGTGGGTTCACTGTTCTGACTTGTTTCAGGGGCTTAAATTTTGGAAAACAGCCTAAAAAAATATCAATTTAAAGAGAAAGAAAAAATTGAACCTGGGGCATTTGCTAGAGCCAGACATTAGTTCCATTTAGACTCTCAACCATCCCACACTTAATTGTAGGTCTGCTGCATTAGCTTGTAGGAGTAGTAAAAGCATGTAATTCAATCTAATCAGATGGGCAGAGGAACTGGGTGCTTTGTGCCAAGGGGAGCCCCTGGAACAAAAGGACAAATGTGACTGCAGAAAAGTAGTTTTACTATAGGAAATTCTTGCAGGACTACTTGATCTGTGCAGAAAGTGGTGTAAGAACCAAACTACCTAAGGAAACGATGGTGTCTAAGCATTCCTGTACCATCCCAGTGGGGCACCACTTGAAGTCCTCACAGAACCCTCACTGGATGAATCTTCATGGCCCAGCATTGCTGGGTTTTCCATCTCACCCAGGTTTGATTGCGTAAAAACTGAGTGCCCTCTGTGCCTTCAGTAGAAATAAGTGTAACTCGTTCCCTATAAACTTGGTGTAAAAGATGTGCTGGGAGTTGTTCTCTGCAATAATCAGTCATTCTTGATCCACTGAAAGGAACTCTGATGATGAGTGTAGGCTGGATGCCTTCTAGGGACTTACACCCCAAGTTGTCCATCTAGGACAGCTGTAATTCCTACTGTAGCAGGAATTAACTTTCTCATGAAATGATCTCTAGATGTGATCTCATTGTGAAAGCAGAACACTGCAATTCGTGTAAATCATTCCTAGGAAAAAGATACTGCTGGGAAATAATTCTGTACTGAAAAAAGGACACATGACATGACCAAGTAGCCTTCCTGTAGTCTCTTCAAGATGTAATATTGCCTGCAGGATAATTTCTAAAAACTATAAATGTTTGTCTGAAACTTTTCTTGAGGAAATTCTTTGCATGTTTTAGAAATTTTATGAAGAAATCTGTTGATATTTCTACTCTCTGCTTTCCTTAATGTTATCTTCTTGCTGCGATGTGAAGATTGATGTTATCAGTGAAGATTAATGAATGTGGCTTATCAAGATTTCAGTTGCAATGTTGCTTTAGAGGTTCTGTATCTACATTGGTGTGTTGAATACCAGTAATCTTTCCTTTTATCCTCAATCTAGTTTAAACATATACTATTACAGAAAATAAACACCAAATCAATGGTTAGGAATGGAGATTGTCTTCTAGAATATTTTAGCCACCTTGAAGGTGCAGTGGTACAGTTCTGATGGTGAAGGTAGATGCTTCATGTTTGCATTTAAATCAAAGTTGCAAAGAGACAGTTGAAAAACATAATTTTTCTCTCCCTGAAAGAAATATGGACAAAAGAGGAATAATAATTAGGCAAATATTTAGTGAAATAATTTGAGTAAAGAGAGGAGGGGAAGGGAGAAGAGTTAAAAAAAAAGATGAAAAGGAAAAGGAAAAGGAAAAGGAAAAAAAGGAAAAGGAAAAGGGAAAGGAAAAAGAAAAGGAAAAGCAGAGTCGTTTGGCTTTAAGCTGAGAGTTCAGCTACAAACCCAAACAAACAAACAAAACTTCAAATTGTGTTTAATTCATAATGGAATCTTCTAACCAAAAACCAGGAGAATTTGAGAAAAGCAAGCACTTTTCATTAAAATCTCATATTTCTTTTAAGGTAAATATAAATGAGCATTGTTTTGCCTGCCACTCTTCACCGATCAATTTATCTGAAGGTCGGAAGACAGCTCTACTGATAGGTCCCTTATTGAAACAGAAAATTAAATCAGAGTTCAGTGAGTTACTAGAACAGAAAATCACTTCAGATGGGAGCAAGCTCTGTTGGATGGCAAAGGCTGGCTTGGCCAGGGTCCCAGTCCTTTCACCAGTAACCCGTCAGGAGGTCAGCCCCGCCAGTCTCCCAGATGCCTCTTCCCAACCCACCGAGGGCTGCTTCTCCTCTGGCACCAGAGAGGAATTTCCTCTACATCTCTGCTCCTTCTTTCTCTTTTCAGTGTGCCCTCGTTGGAACAATTATAACATGGCCTGTAAATTACAGCATCACAAAAATTGACGCTAGCATTATTTAGGAATAGAAAGTGTGAACAGATTCAGTGGAGCATTAAAAAGGAGAACAATTTGATCTGTCAAAGTACAATGACAAGTCCTATGTTTAAGAACAATGAGCATATTATAGATGTGCTACACACTTGTTTGAGTGTGCATGGTTTGTATAAACATCCTTAGCTCATTTAAATAGAAGTTCTGGCTTTATCTGCATGACACTTTTGTTTCTTACATCCTATAAAGAGACCATTAAATAAAGCAGAGAGTAAAGAGGAAACCCCATGACTTTGATTGTGATATAATTTGGTAGACAGTTAATTGGTAATTAAAGACTGGGTTTGCCTTAGACAGAGCTTCTTATTTCTTAACATTTATCTGATATTAGGTATTAGACCAACACTTAAGGAAGTAGAAAGATTTTCAGTAGTACTGAGCACCCTTTGAGGCAGAACTGAACAGAAAGTAGAGCTTTTATATACTGATATTTCCACCTTTATGTTTCAGTTTCAGAGAAAATATCCTTAATTGAAAATGCTCTATTATGAAAACAAATAGCTTACATTACATATATGAAAACCCCATAGTTTTTAGATTAGAATAGTGTCTCTAGATAGTGAGTGTCTGCTGGGATATGTAATTGAGACCCTGCATTTCCCTCTAACTTTGCTATCCAGCTGTGCTATGGATTCTTCATAAACTATGTGGTGTTTACATACAGATGAATCCCAGTAGCACCTCATTAAAAATGATTTAATTGAAACTTATTTCTCTTCAGGTTTTTTGACCTAGACTTACTATGCTGTCAATTAATTCAGAAACCTTGTAGATTCTCCCATAAAAACCCAATCATTTGCCTTATTTGCCCAGGTAACCTATGCTAAATTCATGATGCATTTCTGAACAGCTATAACTTTTTAAACCTTCCTGTACAGTTGGAAAAGTAGGAACGAAATGCTATTATGGAACCATCTCTCTGACTTTTAAGCCCTTAATATTTGTGTATACCTCACGTGAGTGTTGGTGATAAATTGCCATTGTCCTAGCAGTTGAAAATACCACAACTTAGTAGGCAAATCAGGGACAACATCGCTGGGGGAAGAAAGAAGTGCTTGGACATGATGGTAATTTCTAGACATGTTCTAGTCTGAGGAAGGAGTCCCTGGTGCCCTGGGAACACAAGCTCTGCCAGCTTGCAAAGGATATGGCTTGTGTCCCGCTCTATGTCCAGCCAACTGCTGCAGACAGAACAGTGGAACCAGTATGTGCCTCCCTCCCGCTGCAGGATCTCATCCTGCACCAAGTTTTATATAATCAGCTAATATATAACCAAATCCTGCACCAAACTTTAACACAACCAGTGAAGCTTCCACTCTCTGTAGCAGTTGTGGAGCCAAGTGGTGTCTGTGCTGTCAAACCATGCTATGATTTACCCTTGAATACTCAAGTTTGTTTTAATTTCTACCTTTTTACGTGCTATGAGTCCAACTTTTGTTCAGCTCTGTTATTTTGGCAAGGAAAATTATTGCTCTGTATGGGTGCTATGCACAGGATGGGGAAATCTTATGGGTCACTTTACACATTAACTTTGAGTTTGGGGGCTGAAAGTTAGACAGTTTTTGCATTTAAAGAAGTGCAAGTCCTGGTGTCTGACTACTCACTGGGATGGAAAACGTGCTGCAAAAACATCATCCTGATTTTATTGATATTTTTATTACTTTGCAGAGATATTTTTATTTCTTTCAAAACAGTAAGTAGGAAATATTTACTTATTTACTCATTGTTCTAAGAAATAGAGTGACATTGTAGGCAAGTTTAAACAGGATAGACATTGGTGGTATCTGCAGGTTACAGAGGAAAAACAGACTGAGGCTATACTGGTACTGAGAGGCATTTATGTCGTAGCTAACATGACATGACATGTTTGTGGTGCCACTCTGTGTCTGAAACTTTCCTTTTTCCTGGAAATATTTGCTTTTCTTCTGTAACATGTTCATTCACAGCAACACAAGTCAAAAAATGCACAAAACAACTGTAGCAACTGCTGCTGGGCTGTGAACAAAGACCTCAGGGTCTTCGAAATATAGAGAACGAATGTACTTCTCAATCTACACCTTTGATCTTAGATTGGCAGTGTGGTTTTGGCTCACTGTGCATAAACTGACCCTGATCTGATTAGAGGAAGGTTGATCACCGTACTAGGTTTGAACCCTTCCATGTACTTCTGGGCTGAGGTTCACGTTTGGAGTCGGTCCAAGCAAAGTCTTCATGCGTCAGTGAATCTGTAGATCTCACCAGACTGCCTGTATATCAAGAACCTGTTCTTTTAAAAACACTGGGCTTCTTAGATAAAATTTTGATGCATAGTTAAGGTTCTTGTTGTGGAGCCACTGAAAAACATGCTACTTCATGTGGATAAAAAGGAACAGGATTAGACCTTTGGTCATGGCCTGTACAGCACTAATGTTAGTGTAAGAGTAGATGGGATAGTGCTGCGTCTATGTTAGGGAAATTTGAGAATACATTGAAAACCAGGCTCCTACTGTACTTTTAGCCTTTAATTTCAGTAGTACAGAGATGCCAGGTAGTTAAGAACAGAAATGTTGTGTAGAAGGAGAAATTTATATACAGCTGGAATGTGGGTTTATAAAAAAATGAGTTGTGTTTCAGAACTAAATTCAGTTTGGTCTATAGGATACACATATGGTTTTGAGAGCACCAAGTTCCCTGTCATTTTCTCTTTGGCTGCTCCTTTTATTGTTTCTTGTAATGATAAGGAAATGGATCGTCTCAGAATAAATGAATGCCATATGTACCAAATGTACATGAAAATGCCAGCTTTTGTGTTGTGTATCACTAAAACCCCACTACGAATCCATGTTACAGAAGTTCAGTGAATTTCTCCATACTAGCCAGCAGCTATCCTTTAGCTTTTGTACAAACGGTAGTCAAACCTCTGCTGCTGAAGCAGAAGCTGCTGATGTCTCAGTGACAGAACCTACCCTGCATGCGCGCTGCTCTTTTATTGCTTACAGAGAAATAAGTGAACGGGTCATTAAGTTTCCAAGGTATGCTGTTTCTGTTTGGACTGAAACAGCTTGGATGTACTTTAAAGCAAGTAACAGAGCATTAATCTTTCTGTTTCTTGTCTATTTTTTTTTTTCAGGGAAATTTGTTGCTGAGTAACATTAAAATTCTGCATGAAATCACAACAGTTCTGCAGCAAATGCTTTATTTTCTCCTATTTCCATGTTGATGTGACATGGAGTTTATTTGCAGTTTATGTTAGAGTGTAAGATATAGTTCTGTTCTTTTTCCAATTATTTTCAGAACAAGAGCTGGGTGAAATCACCTCCAGTTAATAACATGAACTAAAAACTTACAAAAAACTTTAAATTTGGATAATTATATCATTTAAAATGTGTTTTCTTGTCACTTTGCTGTTTCCAATCAGGGACCTAAAAAAAGGGTAGGTGAACAGTTTAATTAAGCAATGCAATGTGGATGTAATTTTCATCACTTCAGATAGTGACAAAGAAAAGCTTTCAGATGATCTATAGACTTGAGAAAAATGGTTGTGATTTTGAATAATGAAAGAATATATAAGATCTTTTAAGACCAATGGTAAAGGTTAAACAGGGAAGTTATTATATTACCTTGTGTGAAAATCACTGTCTCAGGTTTCCCAGCTGTAAAACGGGGTAATGATTTAAAATTTCAAAGGGATGTTTAAAGAAGATTTAGATGCTCAGCTCCTAATAAGTTTCACCAGGTCTTTCTTTATCATTTAAAAAATCCCTGGACTCTGAATTGTGTCACTTAGCTCAAGTCCTAAGTGTGTACCTTGTTTTATTCCAATACTCCTTGATGATGTTTGTTCCCTGTCTTGAGTCATGAACTGTGCTTTATTCCTTGGTTGAGTATAAAAGATCTCACACTGCAATAATGATTAGGAGCTGTTGAAAAAGTGCAACTAAAAAACAAAACCCAGGAAATTTTAACTCCTGTAGCAATGCCTGGTGCTGCTTTGAAGCTCTTATTTATTTTCTGTTTACTGGGTTTATATTAGTGTCTTGGTCTCATTGTGCCAGATGCTGACTAAACATAGCCAGGGGATGTCTGTGCCCCTAAGGGATTATCTTTTACACAGAGGGATGATTGTGTCCTTCAGACTTCTCACCTGTGTCAGGAGATAGTTAGGGTAGACCTTTAACCTCAGGTGTGCTGCAGCACTGCAAAGTTAGGAGTACACAGCTGCCCTGATCTGCTTCTGCCCCTTCACAGATTCCTCCAGCTCTGTCCCATCCTTACATGGGGGTTTTGTGTTAGAAGTCAATCAGGAAGGAGAATTTGGACTCTGGGACCATCGCAATACTTTGGTGCCTCATCAGGCTTTCATTGCAGTCCTCTCCCAGGCAAAAATCTGTGGAATCGCTCAAACCTGCTGATAAATGGTGTGCACGATGGGGTAGTGAGCACCACCAGCATGCACATAAGACCAGTGGCACCACCAGAGCAGGCTGCTCTTGCTTCTTGCACCATCTACACAGCACAACCCACCACAAAGGTCTCGCTTGGGAAGGGTTTCGTACATGATCACAACCAGAGCCAGATCTCCCATGACCTGTACTGCTACAAGTGGAGAGCTCTCTCCAGTGAACTTAAGACAAGAATGTTTGCAATGTTTTAGAAAGGAAACAAACATTTCCGGGGAGGGTGGGCTGAGACATTGTAATGTCCATATTAGCCCAAATGGCATGCTGCAGATTTACATGCATTCGTACTAAATATAAGAAAATTGTTATTAAATATAGCATTCACTAAGCCAAGAAGAGTATACAGATATTTAATAGGGTTGTGTGTAAACTCCTCTCTAAGACCCCAGGATTTATCAGGGAAGGATCATCTTTTCAGTAGAAGTTTAGATCCGTGCACTAGGATAATGTTTCCTCTTGCAGGGCCGTGCAAAGCTATTAAAATGTTGGTTTTCATTAATAAATGCTTTAGGATTTCTCTGTGCAGGAAGAACAGTTGAACAAACTGCCTCTCTGTACATCTGCCAAAAGCTTCTCTGAAGCAACAAACACTTGCTAGGATTTGTATGTGTTGCTTGAGGAAGCATACCTATGCTTTTGAGACAGAGCACCAGGGCTTTGTGTGTATACGAATACTTTGCCAGGTAGTTTACCAGAGTGGTTATAACAACACATGCTGTAAACAGACATGCATTTTCCAGAGCAGGAAGAAGAAAGCCAGAAGGAAATCAGGATTGCACCAGAATACTGTAAGTAATTGTAGCAAGCTGAATGAATGTCCGAAGGCTGACAAGCATTAGGCCTTCATTTTCACAAAGCTTTTAAGCTCAAGCTTAATTGTAAACACATGCTTATGAATTTTGCTAAACAGGAAAGTCCTTGCACAAAAGATTAATTTAATATAATAATATAATAGCTGCACAATAATAATTTCTGGTGCTTTTCCACTTAGAAATCTGTAGCTAATGTAAAAAATAAATAGCACAAAGGAAACAGAGATGATTTTGCCTTTCCATGGCAAAAAGAGTCATAAAATCAGAGAGGTCATGTGGTAAGTGTGATTTACCTGAACTTTAAGTACTCTGAAAATGAAACACCAGGAACAGCATAATCAGTCAGGAGAGCAATTAGGGACTCCATTACCACTCAAGAGAAGCAACAGAGACCATAATCACTTGCCCGAGGAAATGGTTTTCACATACATGCTGAATTCTGTGTGTTCATCAGCAGTGTGTACGTAACAGAGCGTCTTAAGCTCTTGACAGGAGTGAGAATAATACATAGGCAATGGGGTGGTTATTTAGGGAATCTGTCTGTCATAAGTTATTCGTTCTGCTTCATATCTGGAAGTAGTTGCTAAAAATGTTCAAAGCCTGGACTTGCTGAATGTATGTGGAATGCTTCATTTGCTGACAAGGTTTGTGATGTGTCACGCAGACTGGGGACACCAAGGAACCTTCAACTGTTGTACAACAGGATTTGTTATGGTGGGATGCTAGACAAGCCATTTCTCTCCCATCTTTGTCTCGTTAAGGGGAAGCAGAAATCCCAACAGGGACAAAGATGACAAACCATGGTTTCTGAAAACATCCATGTGGTGGACATTTGGGGAGGGAAAAGGCTAGTGACTCATATTCATATGTGCTTTATATGTACTCTCATACACACATGGGAGATAGTGAGTACAGGGTGTAGCTTAACTCCAGGCTAAGCATGTTGTTCTATGGTAGAACAATAGAAAGAAATTATTTGAGTTGGAAGAGGATTGTGGACAACCCCAAATGTCACGTGTGAAAGTCTAAAGCGTCGAGGAAGCGCATGTAGGGCCTATTAATTATCTTTGTTTGTTGTGTATCTTTTATGTTGACACATAAAGTGCAACAGTATTTTAGACTACCATACAAAGTCTGTTCTATTCAAAAGAAGCATTTCAATAGCTGGAGCTAGGGGAAAGGGTTAACAATATGACAGATATGACCCAAACAGTTAGGCTGGTGAGTCCCTCCCAAGAAGAAGGGCTAGATAGGTTTCCTTGTGGGCTGTGTTGCTAAAGGACTCGGAGTACTATATAGGCTGAGAGGAGTCCAGCTATTTCAGGATCATAAATCAAGGGAATTGTCCACGTGGCTAAATTTTAGGACAGGTTTCATGTGACTGGAGATAAGATCTACTTGCAACTGTTGGCTTAATTTTGTGTTTCTGTTTACAAAAGTGAATATTAGATGAAACTTCAGGCACTTTTATGACATACTGATGCAATGCTTTTAATGAAGAACAGCAAGGGACTTTGAAAGTATTGGAAAAGGCTTCGTAGCGGGAATACCCAGCCAAATGTGTACACATGCATTGAGAGTAAAAAGTTAATGACTTTGGTATCTCAAGCTAGAAGGTCTGAACACTTTCATTTTCCTACCCTTTTTGCATTTTGATAATATGAATGAATGATTTTTAATGGCCATAAAAGGCCAATAAACAGCTCCATGGTGGCACTCTAGAGTGATGAAAGATACTAGTCAGTGTTTATAGAGGATTGATATGGTAAATAGACTGAGAGCAGCTACAGGTCCATAATTCTCTTATCAAGTCCCCCTTTTTGCTTAGACATTTTTCTTTTAGTGTGGTTTTTATGCATTCATCAAAGATACTCTGACATCTAGTAGTCCTATTGCTCTGACAGGGTTGCTGGACATCTGGAAATGTGGATGTGCCAAGTGCATTAGCATATATGCTCTCTATAGTTCATGCACAGTAAATCTGGAACATCCAGGAAGTCTCTCCTTAGGTCCCATGTGCTGAGCTGTTCACATGCCCAACAGCTGTTTGCACATCAGTGGCTTCCTGGCAACTTCCTGGAAATGACTTGGAGAAATAAGAGAAAATGGCATAAATCTCACTGTAACTGGGGTATAAGGAACTCATTTTGCTGTAGCACACACGTGTAAGACCAGCGTGTGGTGATTTTCAGGACTGGGTTTATAGTGAAGGAGAATTATTTAATCTCATATATTTTTTATTTCTGGGCAGCAATGGTTAGAGGAGATCTGACAGGCAAACTAGAGCTGCATGTGTAGAATTTAACTGTGAGCCTTAATCTAATGGCGCAACTCAGCACAGGCTCAACTTCAAGCTCATAAGTGGTTTCTTGCCAAAGTTAAACACACATCAGGGCATTCAACAGCAGGCAAGATTAAGCTAATAAGGCTAACAACATGTGCACACACAGTAAAGAGAAAAGATTTTGGGAGCAGCAGCTATGCTATCTATTGCTCCCCGAGAAATACACTCGGGCTTCTCTGGGGCTAGTGATAACTGCTGAATTTTAGTTTTGTAGACATTATTTTAATAACACTTTCAAATTGCTTTCTCCCAAAACAATTTTGTGCAATGATGCAAGGAATATTCTCTACGTCCATATTCTTCCAGTGCAGTTTTTGTTTAACAGTCTTCTCTTGAACACTAAGAGAAAGAGTAATGTGTGTTAAATAGTGATCTTGCCCTGGTGGGAATTAGCTTTGTTGTAACTGTCATACAGTAGAATGTATCAGGATGCCCAAATTTAACACGTAGGTTAATAATTGAGGCAGTGGGAATGGTGAGGTCTTTGCTTTACCGCCAGCTTTGACCTATCATAAAACAAGCTTCTTCATGGTGCTCTTCTTGTCTGGAGCAGACTTTATCCTTAAAATGGGTTTTATTTGTCCTTTCATCGTGAAGAAGTTTGGCCCAAAGGGTAATTCTTATGTGCATATATTCCTGCTAGTTCAATGTACTTATTCTTTTAATATACTTCTTGGGTCATTTTTTCCTTTTGTGTTAAGCATGATCTTACTGTATCACTTTTCATAACTGGCTTTCAGCAGATTCAGTGCTCCGCAGCTTGAAGTGTCAGATTGTGGGTGGTCCATTTCATTTGAGGCATTTTGAGCCAAATGTGAATAGAAAACAGCTTTTGTTCTGCAATTTTGGACTTACCCTTAAATACCTACCAGACTGTAATCATCCACACATCACCCACTGCCAATAAATAACTTATTTTATTATCCAAGTCTCTAGATGGGGAAGAACATTTTTGCTGAATTCAGCTAGAGGCAGCAATATACAGGGTCATCTTTCTTCTTTTTTTCCATATGAAGAACTTAGATATTTTATTAGAGTGGCAGCAATGTGATTATTTATTTTGTCATCCATGAATAATGATGCCAAAGTTAAAACATAAAGTGAAGTTTAAATGTTTCTGTGTTTTGTACTGGTATAAAGCAGAGCAGAATCTGCCCAACAGCGCTTTCCACATGTATGGGGCCAGAATATACGAGCAGCATAGAGATTAAGAAAGCACAGATTTTGATGCTTGTGATGACATAATTTTACAGGAGTACTGAGTGAAATCCTAGGCTGCATGGGTGAAGCTTAGTAGAGCTTCCTAAAATAGAAATGCTCTCCAGCTCTCTGAAAGCTCATAATCTAGGTGTCAAGTAAAGTCAAGCAGGTGGATGAAGGAGGTAAGCAGTGTGGAGAAAGCTGGCAGATGAATTAATGCGGTAACATGCATAATTTAACCAAAAAGCGGATGCTTGAGCTAGCTGTTCTAATCAGAGTTGAGCGGCAATAACACATAGCCATCCCAGCAAAGCTAAGTTTGAAGAAAGAACTTAAATGGGTATAAACATGAATTTAACCTTCAGGTTTTCTTCTCCTTCTCCCCCATGAAATACTTGGAAAGTGCCTGTTTTCCTGTCTTCTCGCATTCCCACAAGCATACTGAGAGGGCAGTGTGTGGTAGCTTGGCCACACTGCTACAACAGCTCTTGAATTCAAAGGGTTCTATTGGATTCTGTTGAAAGTTTTCTTTCGCAAGGGACTTTTCTATTACTTTTATGATGCATCAGAGTTAC
Organism: Coracopsis vasa; assembly: GCA_026283785.1. Classification (NCBI taxonomy): domain Eukaryota; kingdom Metazoa; phylum Chordata; class Aves; order Psittaciformes; family Psittacidae; genus Coracopsis; species Coracopsis vasa. The sequence continues at coordinate 21,278 of JANHGB010017208.1, forward strand.
ACTCGTGATGCTGTTCCCCTTCACATAATCTCACAGCTCTGATTTGTGGCTCCCGAGGGAGTCCTTAAAGCACAGATGAAGGGCATGGGGTTAAATCTCATTTTCCTGGGCAACCTGCTTTGCATCATTTTCTGGGGTTTTATTCACAGATCAAGAATGTTTTTTTGGCACATTGTGCACAAACAAACGCTGTTCTGGTTGGAACCCTGTCTAGTAGTTAAAGCAATGGATTGAAAGTCAGTGAGTGATTGAGTCAGCCTCTGGATTCCTAGTCCATCATTTTCTATTGATTTATTGCCTGGCTTTAGACAACTAGCTAATATCTTTCTGTCTCTTCTATTCTCTCTCTCATTTTTCATGGGTATAATTATACCAACAGACCTTTTCTAATCCCTTTTTAAACAGGCTCTTTTACATCAGGTGAGAGACTTTGTCCAAGACCAGGGTCTTTTCCCTGGCCTGGGGAGGGTTTCTGCAGTGCAGGTGCTGTGACAGATTATGGCAAGGGACCCTTTTGCAAGTATGGGTACAGGGGGTTCATGTCTTCATTGGAAGGCAGGAGCATTATCCATTCCTGGGTTCTCAGTGTTACCTTTGGGCAGGTCCTGGATGCGTGTTACTTCAGCCACATTTGGAAGGCAACAAAATTTATAGATACTGTAGATATAGCTTCTGTAGCTCACTCTGGTGGTCAGGGAACCACTGGTAGGCAGGTAGGTAGGTAGGTAGGTAGGTAGGACACATAGTACGGTGCACTTCTTTGGCTGTTTGGCTGTGGTCTTGTTGGCAAATGTTTCTTGGGGGATTGCAGAGATGTTTAACTAGTCAGACAGTTCTTAGTGGTTTTGAAACTATAGTGGGCAGTGGGGAACTTGGAGGCAAGGTCATAGTCCCCCATGCCTATACCTGATAAACTGTAAGTGTGTGCTGCCCATCAGGGTTGGGCTAGATGCCCTTTTGAAGGTCCCTTCCAACCCATACTATTCTATGATTCTATGATCTTCAGATATAGCACTAACTCCGCCCTGAAAAACATACTTTTAAGTTGCTTTGAAAGGCTCTTTCAAAAGAACTATGCTTCCTAAAGAAAAAATGCATTCAGGATGACCAGGTGGCAATTACATGCAGTGCTCAAACCTCAGCCACATTAAGACGACTCTAAGATGATACATCTCTGGGTCTTCATACCTCCTGGCTACCTCTCATAGCAATGCAGGAATCTGCTAGGTCATTTGTTGCATACATGATGGATGAGAGATCAACTTGTAGCTTGAGGGCAGGTGTTGGAAAGCCAGGTTTTCTATATGCTGCAAGCCTTTTTATGGAAGAAAGCAAAAAGACCCTTGAATTGCGATACAGAAACATTGGGATTGTTGATAGCTCCTATAAACTGTGCTGTCAAATGAAACAAGCCTTTGTACACATGCAGGTGTGATTATGTACCTCAGACTTATAAATGCTTTCTATAGCAATAGTACCTTTCTTGACATGTAATAGCATTGACTGACTGGGCTTTGAATTAATCTTGCCCTTCTTGAGATGTGGAGTGCACTGAGTTGTGGGAAAGGTGTCTTATAGGTACTAGTTAAGTCCTAGATATGCTGAAGTGGCTGCCTGCTGCAAACTGAGCTGTTCATTGAATCCAAGTGGCTGTTCTTGAGATGTGATGTCAATAACTATGTCCCACCATTCCCATCAGAAGCTAGACAGTATATCTAGCTAAAAGCTGATTTGGCCTGATGGAGCTGGGCAATGGAGGTGCTTCATCATGAGAGGAACCAGACCACTGGGGCAGCAGAAAGAGTCCTGTGTCAAGGTGCATCTACAAAGCTGTTCAGAGCTGTATACATATGGACATTGAAATGTTCATACGTCCCTTGAAATCAGCAGCAGCACGCTCAGTGACCAGCAGGCTTTGTATAAAGTCTCTGAGTTACTGTGAAAGTGGTGGAAACATCCTGTCATGGCGGCCTTTGCCATTAAAAAATAAATGACTTTTTTAAATTAAAGTGGTTAAATGATAGTAGACAATGTCAAAGGCCAAGCATTTTGAGACTTGTATCAAGTGTCAAATATATTCGTGTTCAGATTTCATTTACATGTTTTGGTGCTCTGCATCTCTCAAACCCAGAAGCTTCCAAACCATCTCTTCAATCTGAATTCTGCTAAAATAGCAAAATCAAGCAGTTTCTAATAAAACTCTGTCCCAGAAACCATTGGTCTTGCAGTTAGAATGTAATCTCTAAAGCAAAGAGCCTAAAACTGTAGAGTTCATGTTTACTTCTTAACTATTCCAATGTATAGCATATCCCATGCATAGCGCTAGATACTTTCTTCTGCAGCCATAAAACTATTTGTGCTATAACTGGTCCCACATTCTCTTGTTCATTCATTGATTTCTGGAAAATGCTATAGAAATATGGTAAATAAATCAAAAGAAATTCTTATAATTCAATTCAGTTTTATCATTAAAAAAGTAATCTGGACAATGTAAGAGCTACAAGTTGCTGACTGTGTCAAGAGGTTGATGTTCACACTCAAGTACTAAGCCTTAGCTATAGTACTTGCAAAAACAACTTTGAGATGAGATGACTACGTTATACCATGTACCAAAATCAGCTTTCTTTAAGAGTTATTTAGCTTTGATTTGAGAATTTCCTATCTTTGCCAAGTCCTATTGGTTGATACCTTGAAAATATCAGTTAAATTACATTGGTGCAGAGGAAAAGAGATAATACATTCAAGGAACATGCTAGCAAATAGAAAATGGCTCCCATGAAAATGTTGCCTGCTTGGGGCCTTTTAAAACAGAACACTACAGGATTGTTCAGAATCATGCAAATTCACACTGTTCACTATCACACTGATTTGCTAACTTTAGAAGTTCTCAGCTCTTTTCCTGTGCGGTAAAGACACTGCCCATTCTGATTCATAAAAACCATTTGCCTTTAAAGTCATACTTCAGCCCCACTAAAATCAATACCATTTAAACAAATACTTAAGCATTGATCAATAATGTTTAAAGCTAGAAGGAAATATTAGCATGTGTAGTCTGACCTTCTGTAAGGGACAGATTTATAAGATTTCCCCACAAGCCAATAAATTCATCTTTGGCTAAAGAACATCTATGAGAAGGCTATTTGAGCTTGATTTGAAGGCTGAGACTTTCACTAACATGCTCCAACTCTTAGTTATCCTTAGTGTTTTAAATATGTTACTCTCTGACGTTTTGCCTTTGTTTGGCTTCAATGTCCTGTCATCACTTCTTTTCTTTCCCCAAGCAATATTTTCTCTTTCTTGTGCAAATGCACACTGTCATCAAACAACACTTGATTTTATTCTTGGTAAGCTTAAGAGTGAGTCTCGTTTTAAGTACTTCAGTATGCTGTACAGCTATTTCACTTACTATTCAGAGGTAAAGGGAGAGATGCCCAAGCTTGGACATGTGGACATCTGGGATTGGAGCACAGCTTTGAAAATCAGTGTTGCTGAGTGGAGGTAAATCCCCACCTTATAGATATGGAAATGGTTGTGGATGTCAAAAGGGCTGCAACACAGAATTTAGTTAGAGAAAAAGAATTATATATGTCATGTAATTTTGATGTTGGTTCAGGGCTTTTTGACGTCTAAGAAGTTCTGGGGGGAAAACAAACAATCCCTTGCAATTTAATTCTGTGTCTGTGTGACTTTCTCCCTTAAAATCAATTCCAGTCCCATGAGTTCTCCAATAATTGCCGATCTAGGAGTCTCTAGGTGACTCCACATTCCCACCCAACCTTCTCATACCTCGCACTTCTCCTGTGGATACACAATGCAGCACAGGGCTGCTTCTCAGTTCTGAGCTGAGTTTCCCGACCATCTCCTTGCTGTGCAGCAGTGGTGTTTTTCTTATGTTGTGAAGACAAACTCTAAGACTGTGAAGAGAACATGCTTATGTGCAATGGATGTTGTTATTAATATTCCTTTATGCTTTTTGAAATGGGGAGTGTAAGCAGAGGAGCAGACAAACCTTGTGATCTGCTGTCAGGCAGGATGGATCAGATAGACCCCTTCGTGTTTTGCTAGCACACAAAACAGCTCTGTCTGCAGTGTGTTTCTATTGTCATCTGTGATGTGTTGGTTTGAAAAGGCTGCAGTAGGAGTAGTGATGTATAAGAGTATTTTGAGAGTTCCATTATATGGTACTTCCAAACATCAGAACATTATGTGCTGGGTGATGTCTTGATTAGCTCTGTAGAAAAGCTTTCCCCTTCCCTTTCCGAAGTTCTCCTTCAGTGAGGAGAGAGAAGGAAATGAAACATAAACACTTAAGCAGAAAAGTAAACCCAGCTCCATGTCAGGTAATTGGCATTAATTATGAAAGCTGTAGGTCAGTAATATGTTGAAGGATATTTGAAATACTTCTCAGGGTGATACATGTGTTCATCTCATCTGCCCAGAAGAGCCTGTATAGCAGATACAGCCAGACTGTCTGTCTAATCAAAGGAAAGCTCTCTTTGGGTATCAGAAAAGCAAATATTTTTAGAATGGTGCTTCAGCCTATATTTCAAAACTACTGTGGAGCAATGTGAGGGTTTCTGTCTTAATCAGCTTGCAGTAAGAGTGAGACGTTACTCCACAAATCACATAGCAGAGCTCTATGTGAAGAAATCAGGGATCAGTGTGGAGGAAGCATGAGGTGAAATGAATTCAAAAGCAGTTACTAAGCACTTCAGTATCACAAAAATATTTATTAAGTGTATTGGACTGGAAAAAAATAATGGACATGCCTAAATTGTGGTTCTGGAAGCTGTCCAATGCGACCTGGCTCCATTGGAAAGCTGGCATACTTGGGTGTGTTTTCAGCTATCGTTGTCTAGTCTGGGTTGAGATTTGTATCTAGTTTTCTGTTCTTCTGTTGATGTGCCACTTTTATGCAGCATCCTCTGGGATCACTCTGCCATCTATCCCAAATGCTGTTGAGCAGAAAGGCATGTGAATGTCCCATGGGGTCTTGTTATGGATATTGATATCATCACAAATTTATTGGGAAGCTCGCTGAAGTTCACCAAAGTTTTAAGTGAAACTGTGCCCAGTTTTGAGCTTGGTTAGGCCAAGAAATGTTTCTGTGCTCTGTTCAGTCTCAATTTAATACAAACCACAGTACAAAGCATGTCTAGGAACACCTCCTTGTACACGGCAGACACCGCATTGATAAAGGAAGGCACTTTTGGAGGTCGTATTTCCCCACGATCAACTGACTACAGGGTTAAAGGTTTGGATTTAAGAGCCTGTATTCTGTGTAGATTCTGTGTAAATTCAATATTGAGTTCCACTTTGGAGTTGTCCAAAGCCCAACTCTCTAGTTCTATCAGTTAGATCTCTCTTTAAGCATCATACAATTGATGTTTAAATCAGAAGTCAATACACAGTTATTTAGTAAAGTTCTGAAAGGTTCAAACTGCATAATTCCTCTACTAGAAATTCATTTTCTCTCTGCTTAATGCTACTTCTTACAGCTCATATTTTACTAAAACTTCTATATATGCTCACATATATGCTCAGTCACATTACATCCTCTACCATTGAGGTACTGTATCCATTTTACTGCTGTCTTCCTGTTCCATGCCATTAAACACTGTTGCTGCAAATGATAAGCAGAAAGCAAATTGAATGGAAAGGTCATCAAATGTGATTATAATACATGGCATATCATATGATGTGGCAATTCAGTGGTGTCATAAATCCCAATAGGATCTCCCCCTCAGGCACTCAAAAATCCTGAACTGGGTCTGAAAAATATCGTGAGTGGTTTAAAACCTTTGGATTTTTTCAAGATTTATATATATTTATATAAATCTTTGCCTTATTTTCTGAACTTGTCACATATGCTTCAAATTGCTGAGTTTGCTGCCAGTGATAGGTGTCAAAGTTTGCTTTCCTAATAAAAGTTATAAATGGAAATTACCTGAATTATTATACAGGCAACCCCTTGGTTGCAGAAGCCTGGAAGTATCACAGGGATTGTGGTGAGCAGTGGTTGATAATGGACAGTGTTTGCTGAATAATACTTTCCCAGGACTGAGCATCTGCTTTTCCCTGTTTAGAAGGAACCAAGAGTAGTGGAGAGTGAAGAGCTGAGGCTGTTCCTCCTTCATCTCAGATACACCAGAAAAGAGAAGGAGAGGGTGCATGAATCCACAGTCTCCCTTGTATTCCCCCTCTCTCTTGCAGCTAGCAGTGGGTAGGGAGAAGAGTGCTTTCCCTCCCCCCCTCTCTCAGCTGGCTGGGGAAAAACACGCAGGCAGCAAAGACGATGTGTCCTCCCTATGCAGAAACCAGCTTACTAACCAAGCTTCTGGGGAGCCCTGCTCCACAGCTGGGGTCAGTAAGGTGACTTCCACTTTTAAGAGTGGTTGGAACAAACTCCTGATTATCTCTCTTTCTCTAAAGTCAAGCAAATAAAGCTACTTTCCACTACAACTCACCCACAAAACCATCTCCAAAAGTTTGGCATGTAGCTTAGAAACATCCACAGGGCAACGCTAAGATGAAAAGAGTTAACTGAACATCCATGTACACCTTCTTCCCTTCGGTCTGTGCTACCTACCCCCCATTCCACTGACCAAATAGGTCTTCACCAAAAATGAAGATAGAAAACCCATCACCATGATATACAAAAGCCTAGAACACTGTGAGAGAGGCCCAGGAGTGATAAGAGAGACAAAAGCAAAATGCTCATCAGAATGAGTCCTGTGTGGACTGTGTGAATTCAGAATGTTAAAACCTAATCCCTAAAACACCGGTCACTTCCAGCAGTTAATGACCTGCTAGTCTGCTAACCATCAGGAGGGGAAGCTAGGAGCAGTTAACACTTTCAGACACACAGTTGTTGCTAACAATAGTAATGAACCATATCTTGGACTTGTTATCGTACACGATGTAGGAGAAACGTAGTAAGTGTTCAGAATGACACTGAATAATTGAAATATTAAGGCATAGAGGAGATGAGGACTATAGATACGATCCAGGAACAGAAGTAGAGCATTACAAATATAGTGGGTAAGCAGAATAGCACTGGTGTGACCCAGAGTTAATTTTAAAGCCGGGGTCAGAACATTTCCTTCCTGCAGTAAACATGCAGGAAGAGAAAGAAGAAGGAAAGGGAAATGCAAATAAGTGCTGGCAGTCACTTTATGGGCTTACTATTTGCTTTCCCTTCTGGCTGTCAAAGCAAAAGATCTTACAAAGCTGTGATACTCCAGAGAATCCAAAGTTTCCCAGGGAATGCTGATCATGAGAATTTATTCCTCCTGAAAGTCTCCATCCAGCAGCTCACATTTCTCTACATCCTGACTAATAGGAACCTCTACATGTCCCTCTATAGGTTACTTCCTTGAAAGAGAGAGGTGTGCAGGATTTCCTTTTGTCTACTGCTAAACCCTGTGCTCTAGACAGCACTTGCCTCAAGAGAACAACACTTTCAAAGCTATTCATACTCTGCTTTCAGCCTCTTATTTGTATTTGTATTTTATGGAAGCAGCCATAGATGCAAAGGAAGTATCAAAGGGTGTCTTTGGGGTTTCTGTGGTTGCCTGTGGAGTTACAAGGACAGACTCTTCCTATTTGACTGCAGTTGTTTGATGTTCTCTATGTAGTGACCTGACTTCTTGCTGCTCAGTATTGTGAAACTGCAAGCTGAATGCTCTTATGTATTGTAAAAATAGACCTCTCTGATGCCTAAAGGAGGACCTTGAATGCCTTTTTGCTTCCATTTACCTCTCCTTCCAAGAAGTCAATTCAATTATATTTAAAAACGTACAACTCAATATCTTTGAAACCTTGACACATAAACTCCTCCATTTCGATTCTCCCAGACATCATGACTATCAACATGAGCCTTATCAGGGCTTTTAATAACTCATTATTCATATATAACAAACAACATTATTCAAATGTAATTTCTGGCAGCATCACTACTCATGCAAACTTTTCAGATACTGTGAAGGCATGGTTTGAGAGTAATGGTACAGAATCATAGAATCACACAGTAGTTTGGGTTGGAAAGAACCTTATGATCATCCAGTTCCAGCCCCCTGACATGTGCAGGGACACCTCACACTAGACCATGTCACCCAAGGCTCGATCCAACCTGGTCCTGAACGCATTTTGTTCCTGGGACACTTTTCTTTCTCTTTCAGCCAGATGCCAAAAGAAGATTTCCCACTATTCCATGTTAGAACAGTTGTATTAACTGGTATAAGTACAGGGAGAGCAGAAGCAAGGGGAATAGACTCTGGAGTTGATATGGAGTCAAATCTGGGTTCATATATGTTTCTTTTATACTGAAGCTTCAGAAATTAGGAGTGGTGATTTACAAGCTTTCGACAAATTTCCATCTGCTCTCATTCCATGTAGTTTTTTTTCCCCCTCAGAGTTCAAAGGCTGTCTACTGCAGAGCTGCACTGCCTTTGTGATATATCGCTGTCTCTGAGGTTGTCATTCCGTCTAATTTTAACACTGATGGAGCTCTATGCCTTAATTCAGGAACCACCCCCAATAGCTCCAACAAGCAGGAAATCTATTCTGCTAAACCCCAGGTTTATGAACTCTCATGCAAAATAGCATTTGTGAAAGTAAACCTAAGAACCTTCAGACAAAGTTGAGCATGTTGGTGGGGATTGGAGAGATGTTGAGATGATGTCATTTAGAATAACTTTTCTCCTGACTCCTACCTTCTGCTACAAAAGTGATTTCAGTTTTTGACTGTGCGTAGCAATCAGCATTTAGCAAAGAACAAAGCATGGGGTTTTTTCCCAGCTCTGCATTTTTGAGGTTTGTGTTATTGCATATTCCTCAACTTTTCACTCTTTTATTGTGGAAAGTTACAAAGCCAGACATGGAAAAAGGAGAACAGTGTTTAGTAACTTGTTCCACCTTTATTGGTTGAACATTCGTTACAGTAGGGATTATATAGCACACACAAAAAAATGAAGTAATAGATTCTAAACATCTAATAACAGGACATATAATTTAACTGATGCTACTAATGCTGAACCCAATTCCTTCCTCAATTACAAATACAGAATTCCCATTGTCTTAATAAAGGGAAAATATAGGAAAAATTCCTCATTGTCAGTAATTAGCCTCTCTAACTTTCAAAACACCCTTACCTTATATTTTAGTATTTCTGGGAAGAAACTGAAGTGCATTATTCTATTAATCCTTCAAACATATCAGAATAGACTTTTAGAATTTCTTAACATTTTCAGATCAGGCATTTTTCATGGTAAATGCTTTTTTTTTGAAACAATTCCTTTACTAATATTTAGTGATTTTAAGTCCAAATCTACTATTTTTTTATAGCTAGAGGTAAAATGGAAAATAAATAGCAATAAAAGCAATAAATAATTGAACATTATTTCTCTCTTCTCTTCCTCCTTCTCTGCCCTCCAACCCCAACATGAATTTTTCTGGAGTCCTGCATGTGGAAAACAACTTCCAAATTGTTGAGCAAAAAAGGCTTTTCCAAGTTTTTCACCAGATTTCACTGGTCTTCACTCCTCAGGACTGCCAGCTACAATTTCCTTCCACTTCTGTTTCTGATGCACGCTGAGAAAGCTGTTAGCGGCGTGCTGCCTTTTAGGTGCAAAATGCAGAAATTATCTCAAACACATTGATCTCAAGCACATTGATGGGTTGTGCAGCCCTGTTTTCCAAAAGGATTGCTCCCACTTTCCTCCTCCTGCCAAGGGATGAATGAAGCTGTGACAATAACATTTAGAAGCTGGAAAAAGAGCTAATCATGGTGCAAGAAGTGAGAGTTCGCAGTTAAACCGAATTGCTCAGAGAAAGGGCAGTGATGGGGAAGCAGAGCTTTTTGTGAGATAAGTCCCATTAGACAGCAGATAGAGGAATACTTTGAACTTGGGCTGGATGTAAAACGGATGAGGGCTACCAGGGCTGACCTTTTTTGAATTATGATGATCCTAACAGAAGGAGTTAAGTGAAAACTGATGGAGGGAAAGCAGGACTGCCGTTAAATGAGAAAAGAATGCATTTGGTTGTTTGAAGGTCCATATGTAAAAGCAGAAAATTTCAGTAGATATCCACAAATAATGAGAGGCATAATTTATCCGAAACACCACCCTTTCAGTTGACACAGCCACAGGAGTAGTAACACTGTCTTTCTTTCCCTAAGTAGTTCCTGGACCTACGTTTTCTTCTTCTTTCTTACTATGGCACAAATAAGTTTTCAATCACAGCTTCCTTGTAAAGTTAGGGCTTCAAATAGCCATTAGAAAATTTCATAAGCAAAAAAAATAACTCATTTTTATACTCTGTTTTCATGGCTTAGCATTTCATTTCCAGAATCTAGTTGATTCTATGATTCTAAGTTGCAACAGAATTTACTTCTACACTCCTGAGTGCTACTGGCAATGTTTTTACTATATTTATTGTGATAGCAGTGCTTAATAATTATAGTATCAAAGAGTCTCAGTTATAATCCCTTTATTATAAATACCTTATGAGAAACCATTTTTTATTATTGAAGGATAATACTGTAAGCAGCAGTTACTTTAAAGGGCAATATAGAGGCCAAAGGTAAAAAAAAGGCCAGTGAGATTCCTAAAAGGTTCTAAACAGCAACTGAAATTATTTTACATTTTAACACTTGTTTGTTATCTGAAACTGCAGGAGTCAGCTTTAAATCCAAAGCTGCTTAATGCTTTTTAATTGACAATTAAACTGTGCAGATTTTGATTAACATGACTCTAAATGTTTCATGAAATCATATTCTGACCATCTGAAAGACTTCGTTTAATAAGGTTCCACTGATTGTCTTTTTTATATGCTGCAAACAAAGTGCTCTGCTGCTAAGCTGGACAGAATTAGGCACAAGCTATACAGGATTCCAGAATTAGTTCCACTGCACGACATATGTTTTCAGGAATGGAAAAGCACAGCATGCAGCAACATGCAAGCGATTTCTAGGAAACTCAGAGAAGACTTGAGAAAGTTTGGATTGCAATCATGATACACACGGTTCTCCTCGTTTCTGCTGGAGAGAAAGCTTTTGTGAAAGGATTTTTATGTACAGCCTGTCAGGTTTAGTACATCTAAATAATTTATAAAGCTCTAGGAGGTAATCTCTGACCAGGCTTAGCCATTAGAGCGATCATAATATTATGTAGTGGGTCAGGTTTCCATATTGTAAAGGGAGACCTGATTTGTCGGGCCGTGTCACAGAAGTTAGGACTTCAAGTGCAGACTTTGCCTATGAAGTTCAAGTGTGTTGTAATTTATTACTTGCCTGATGCAGCTAATGTAGGTTTTCTTTATTTTAATTCAAGGTTGATATTTGACTAACGAGCAAGGCTTTTGCCCATCTGCCCTTGTGCTTATGTGTATTAACTTCCTTATCCTTGCAAGTGTTCAAGACGTTTTATTGGGAAAAGGCAAATGTCAAAAGTGTAAAGCTACTTTAATAAAAGGGACCGAGATCAAGTTTCCTTGCTGGCTGCCTGCCATTGAAAATCCCTTTGTTAGCTTTTTAAAATTTCCTGTGACAAATAGAACCTTTTTCCTTTCTTTCTATCAGACTGCACATGTTCAATTAAAATGTGAAAAATTTGACTAAAAATTTCCTATGAAAACCTTGGGAGTACTTGCCTTTTGAACCTGCACAATTTTGAGGTTAACGTTGTTTTAAGGACAGTTCTGAAACTCATGGGTGTAAAAAGCATGAATGATCAAGGAAAAAAAAAGATTAACTATATTGCTAAATTTTAGAATGATTTAATCCTCCCATTTTCCAGGGGGGCTGATGAAGGTTTCATGGGAAACAAAGACCATGAGCTACTGGGGGAGGAGAGAGGGAGTAAAAAAGAATAAATATGGTAAATGTGAACACAATGAAATGATTAAAGTAAATGAAAGCATTACTGTGCAGCTGGAACAAACGATTGATATAGTGTGGACTGGACTGATAGTTGTAGGAAATACTCATTGTCCACATAGTTGCTTTGATTGGCAATATTGAAGTTAACATAAGAAACTAGCAAGATCAAATGCAGCATCCAAGTAAATGTTCCTGTATTTGACTGGAAAAAATAGTGATTATGGTTTTGGATGTCCACTGTTTAAATTGCACTGGGTTACTATGACATATAAAATACTTGGCATGAACAAATATTTTTTACCAGAGCAATTAGACTCCATTAAAATGCAGTCTTTTAAAAGACTTGGCATGTCTTAATATTTTGTGCATGAAAAGAAATGTGATCAGGAGAGTAAATAAAATTTTGATATCATATACATATTACAAATATAATAAAGTATTAACAGAAGGGTGAAGCACAAGCTAAATTTCCCAGCAGAATGACCTTCTGTATGGTAACAAGGCCGTGTGTTTAATGTCATTTAATAATGTAGTGCATAGAAGGGCAGGTTGTAGAAACCCCAAGAGGTTCGACATTCAGTCTCCTTAGTCCACATCCTGCATTTTTCTGCTCTGTTGATGTGTATTGCAAATCGACTTTCAAAAGGAGCACAACTGCCAGATAAAATTTGTTCTGGCATCCCTGGCGTCTTGATAATGGCCAGCATTCTCATGTGTTCTCTGTTTTGGACTGGTTGGACCTATTCATTGTGGCTCTGCGTGCTCAGGAAGAAATAGTGGTGAAAGTGATGCCTGGTCTCAGTGCTGTCATTATGTTAGATAACAAAACCTGAGGCCCTGGAGAGATAAGGTGCTTTACAAACAGTACCTCAAGAAGCAGGAGATAGAGACAAGCCTAACACAAGCAAGCGTGGACTCATTCCAAACATACTTTCTTTTTATCCTCTAATCACCCTTATTTGATTCTCTTTGCTCCCCTCACCTCCAAAGAAACAAAATGTCCATGTGGTCCTTTCCAAATGAGGAACAAATAGGGTTCAATAGAAGATATTGCCAAAACCAATAAACAGAAGTGGCAGTAGCTGTGTTAAAATCCTATCGTTTCTAAAAACACAAAAGGAGAATTAGTATGGCCTAGCCTTGGGCCAAATCCACTAATTTTCTGCAGTAGGGTGTCATTACAAATTTAAGCAGGGTCTCAGGAGTTGATAAAAACCATCTGAGCCCAGAGCTGTAGAATTACAAAGGCATTCCAGTGTCTCTGATGAAAGGAATTAACAGGGAGGCTGAAACAGAAGTGGGAAGCCCCAAAAGGTATGGGAGGCTGAGACAGAGGTGGATGCTGAGAAGGTGTGAGAGGCGCCAGAGGTGTGGAAAGCAAAATGGGTGTGCAAGGTCCAGTCAGAGGTGGAGGATAAAAGGATGTGGGAGACCAAAATGGTGTGGGAGGCCCTGACAGAGGTGGAGGTCAAAAAGGTGTAGAAGGACAAAAATTTGTGGGAGACCAAGGGAGGAGGAGGCTGAAAGCTGTGGGAGCATTCAGACAGACAAATCCATCATTCCCAACAATTAACCAGTACATTTAGTCCTATTTTTTAACCTTTCTAACAACTGCTCAGTTTTTGCATGCTTTGAAATGAAGTTATCTCAAAAACATAATGCTGGTTCCAAGATTACTACTGTGAGCTCTGGATATAGAGAATCAGAAATTATGTGTACATTGAGTTTCCCCCATATTAGATTATAATGGAGAATAGTTGAAGTATGGCCAAGTTCAGAATTGGGTCAAAATACAGATTTCTTTGGCTCAAATTTAGTTTAAAGACCAGTAGCTTATATTGCTTCCTGGGCATCTTTAAGTATGGACTCTTTTCTTTCCGTCATGGTTCAAGGTACTATCCTCTGTGTTTTGTGGAAGTTAAACAAAGGAAGTCCTACCATTAGCTATACTGAATGAGAGGCTAAAAATATGTCCAAGAATACCACTACATTCTTCATCTTAGATATATAAAACCTAAAAGTAGATATATACAGAGTTCAGATATATATTTCTAGATATGCTGTTGCTGCTACATTCACAATAGTTTAATTCACTGGATTGATTTTTAAAAACCACTTCTATTCTTTCATTAAAGATGAAAATCATAAAAGTAGGTGAAGGGTATTTTTTCTCTGTTACACTTAGGAAAGGGGGATAAAACTATGTGCAAATAATACTGTGTGTTTAATTTTAGCTAGGTGTGGGCAAGCTTCACTATGTCAGTTAAAACTAAGCATAAAATACCCTGTGTGTATGCAGTCTTTCACCTTCAAGAAACTCAGAGCACTTTAAATACACCAAAACCTCTTCACCCCAAGTAGTCACAGTGCTGCGCAAAGGTACAATGAAGCTGTTGTTCAGCTGCATGCAGAAATGCTACATACCAGTGGAGGGTAGGAAGTTAAGAATAATACACTATATTCAAATATAACTTTTAGGAGTATTTAGGTAGGCTGAATGTAGCTACCTGGAATTTAGCCACAAGACTCAACAGCCCTGCTCTTGTCAAAAGTGGAATAAGATCTTTAATTTTTCCATTCCATTTCCATTAATCACCACAAGTGGTCATGAGGTTTTCCACCCCAGCCAACAGTCAAGCTTTCCAACAGCACACTTCCTTTTACCAGGGAGCTACATCAATGCTGCTTCAGAGCTAAGAGTGCCTCCTACTGAATCCCTAACCCACTTTGCCTTCACGTCAGGATTTCCTGTCTAAAAATTGACCAACTATCCTGACCATCTAGATGGTGATCTGAACATCTACGATGCAATGATGACACAGAACAAGAGCCTGTGTCTTTTTAGAGAGGCCATTAATCCATTTTCAGGAAATTTTTTAGGAAGACTTCACTACTCTGACAGGCTCATCTTAATATAAACCAGCAATTGCCCTAATCTATAGTAATTTGTTATTTAAAACACAAAGAGAACTTGGACAATCGAGAAGATAGAAAAGAAAGCTGAAATTATAGACAGTGATTTTTTTAACCATATGATCCTAGTTTCTTGAGAGTTTTGCTGGGTTCTGAATCTAATTAGTGTCTGCGTGTAAAGGAAAAAAGGCAAAGCAAAATGATAAAATCCTCTAATTATGTAGCCAAAAATATCTAATGTAAGTATACAGAGACAGGAAGGAAAAAGAGCGATGATATGTGTCATGATAGGGAAGGACACTTCTGTAGCTCAAGAAGGCACAAAGACTTATCAACAGAAATATGTTGCTGTGAATTTCAGTCTATGTAAATGATTTCCTTGCCAGATGCTGCATTTAATTAAGATAGTTTCAACAAAAATTGCCTTTATTTTCTTTTTTTTCTTTTCCCAATTAGATAATAGTATTTACATTTATGGTCTGGGGGACTGATGGTTCTATAACATGTATAATAATTGCCAGGGCCTGATTTAAGGAATGATCCTAATTGGATAGTTCTGTACGTTAGGTTAAAAATTATCTATTGTGTCTTGCGTTTGTTCCAGTCAGAGGACATTATGGCCAGTGTATCCTAGCAGGACTGTCAGTGTCATCTCTTCAGGCTAGCAACACACACATCTGAAACACAGCATATACAGACACATGCTTTCCATTTGAACTAGAAAAATATACTGTGAGAGCTGTGGAAATACAGCTTTTTGCAGATAAAGATTAATTTTTAGACAATCTGTAATAGCTTCTGCTTGCAAAGAAGGCTTGTATTTTATCTTCAGTAATTCCAAACAGTTTTACTGTTTGGATAACTTGGAAAAGAAAAAGCAGAAATTCAGTGTTTAATTTGTGGAAAAGACTTACTCAGATGTTTCTTTCCCTGCTGTCTATATTTGTATTTTAATAGTGTCTTAACATCTGCCATAAGAACTGGTCTTTGTTCACTAGCTACTGCATATATCCAAACTCAGGAAGGCTTTAAAAACCTCAGAGTTTTATAACTCAACTAAGCTTGATAAAATGTTGTTTTGATACACATATGCTGCTTTCATATACAGGTTATTCTTCATGGGGCTGAGCTCTGGTGTCCAGCACACTGGCCTGTACTAAGCCATGTGCTTTCTTGTGTCATGTGGACAAGGTGGTGATGAAGATCCTGGGAGCAAATAGTTCGAGAAATGCCAATTCATAAGGAGCCTCAAACCTGAATCTGCTCAAGCTTTTCCGGATTTGGAAAGCACTTTGGAAGCCTTCCCAGATGGTGAATGTAATAGAAACATCAGCTGTAGCTGGTAAAGTTCCTTCTGGATACTGTGAACCACTATGGTGCCCTTGCTGTGTATCTTTTCTATAAGCACTGGGTCACTACTGCTGTCCACCTCCAGAGCAGCCCTTGGCCACAGGGAGATGTAGCAGTCATTATAAGGCTCATCTTCTTCAGGTCTTTATGGGTTTTTTTCCATGAGTATCTCAAAGGAAATGAAAGTACAGCAATAATGTACCTTTCTGAGAGCTGAATTCAACTCTCAACTTTATAGGTGCTGTGGATGGTGTTGGATAGATATTTCCTATCCAACCTGTATTATCCTATTATCCTATTCTATTTTTCCTATATGTTGGATAGGTACCCCCAACATCCCAGAATTCTTAGCTTTAGGATATAAGAAATCCAAGACAAACATTAAAAGTGATGGGTAAGCCTGCCTGGCATTCTCTCATTTCTAAAAGCACCTAAGTAATAAAGGTTCTTGGTAAACAGTGCTAGTAATGTAGTTTTCTAAGGCAAATCCCACATCTATTTCATTCTGTAACAAGAACATGGAACAAGCCAACATGAAACCAGACTTGCTACCGTAACTTCTTCTGGAAACCTGCTAAAACAAATTGAAAAGATGGATTTAGTAAGGATGGACAGAACTGAGGCCTTTTAACCACTGGAGAAAATGACAGCCCACCTTCCTGTTACATGACCTTTCTGTAGTTTGCATAATTCACTGCTATTTGTGTACAGATGTGCAGATGTTCACTTTGATGAAGGCTATTTATGCATGTACTTAAATCAGTAAGATCAACATTTGCAGTCTAAGGTGCCAGGAATGCACCTCAGTAGATCCTGTGAGGGCCCAGCTCACCTCCTCAGGGTCTGGCACTTCCAAAGATGAAACACTTGTACTGAATATGGATGATAAACAACTGTGGTTGGGAAGTTCATAAAGGTGTGCATGAAACTTTGTGCCCCTTTGGGACTTTTGGTCTATTTGCCATCTGATGATATCCCTCGGAGGTCAGTGGGAATGTTTTTGTTGACATTTGTGGGCACCCTTGAGTTCTCCACGGTGCAATCATGTAAAATACATCTAAAAACACTGTTTCATCTAATGTTGTTTCAAAGTAATTTCCAGGCCATTAATTATGGTCTGCGAGCACTTCTTTCATGGGGCCACTTTAATGTTGCTGAGTCACAGGATTCAGGTTTTCCTCTTTACTGTTGCATTTCCTTAAAGCATAACCTTGGTGACTTTTGTGCCAAGAGGCAAATGGCTCGGTAACAGGATTTGATCTCTTAAGTACCCTGAAGAGCCACTTCTCTCAAGGTAGATACCAAAGTCCACTTAAATAAGACTTCTAAAATTTGTTTTCCATTTGATGTAGCTCGACATAGGTATTCAGAGAGGGTGGTCAGAGGCTGGAGCAGCTCTCCCATGAAGCCAGGCTGAGAGAGCTGGGCTGGGTCAGCCTGGAGAAGAGAAGGCCCCTTAAGGGGAGACCTTAGAGCAGCTCCAGTGCCTAAAGGGGCTCCAGAAAACCTGGAGAGGGGCTTTGGACAAGGGCCTGTAGGGACAGGACAAGAGGAATTTCATGATTTAGTACACAGGGAAGGCTTAGAGCAGAAGTGCAGCAACTATTTAGCCCATCTCTAAAGTACCCTGTTCCAATCCTGTCTTTCACGGAAGACCTTCAGGTGCTGCCTGCTCAGCTCAGGCCACAACCAGTGGGGGAAGAGCCTATCCAAGCCCTCATATCAGGTGGTCCCAACAGTTGGCAAAGCCTCCAACTCCTCACCTTCAATCACCTTCCTCAAGCTGAAAAGTCTGCCCAGGTAAAGCCATAAAGATGTTTCAGGAAACCTCTCTTTTGGCAGTCAGATCTTACAGTGGACCCAAAAGCGTACATCTCAAGGGTATATAATGGAAGTCTGAGCCGAGAAAGTTTTCATCATCTCAAGAAGTGTTTATATTTGTGGTTCTGCCGTTTCAGGTCATGACTGAAGTGAGCCATCGATTGCTTGAGTGATTTCCCTCACATTTATAACATCTCCCACAACAGGGCTGTGAACGTCAAGGAAGAGAGGAACCAGACCTGGCAGATGCAGGCAGGGCTCCTGCCCAGAGGCTGCACCAGGCTCAGACTCAGGACTCATCCTTCCTCCTGTGATTCCCTGGGGAGCTT
This sequence comes from Coracopsis vasa, assembly GCA_026283785.1. Lineage (NCBI taxonomy): Eukaryota > Metazoa > Chordata > Aves > Psittaciformes > Psittacidae > Coracopsis > Coracopsis vasa. Next base: position 39,572 of record JANHGB010017208.1, read on the forward strand.
GCTGGAGGGTGGAATTACCACCCCTCAGAGAAACCAAAAGTTACACCAGGTTTTTGAATCACATTTGACTTCATTTCTGCAAGGTTTATTAAAAAAAACCCATGACTTCTCTCTTAGGAGCCCGCCTGCTCCTGCTGCAGATGATTTGCTGGGATACAGGGAAAACAAGAGGAAACCAAGCTTGGGTGACCATGATGGGTCCCACCATGGGGCATGGAGCTTTCCACCTTCCAGAAGATCATTCTCGGAGGCTATTTCAATGGCACTGTTTCTCCTGATGGACATCTACACCAACTCTCCTCCCCATAGAAACATCTTCTGTTGCCTTTTTAATAACAAAACCACCTTCTTAGCCAGCACTGAGTGTGAAAACGTAGGAGCAGCAAACAGCTGCTCTCTGCTACAAACACTTGACATAAAGCATATCAAATCAGCTCTACGACACAGTAGCTAATGCCTCATACCTACACAGCTCAGCAGTGCATCACCCTTGGCCACATGCTGGGAATTTTGTTTGCTGAGCACCCAAAGGCAGGAGATCCAGACATTTGGCTACATATCCCACACACATAACCCAAACTAGAATTTAACCCCCAGCTTGCAACCACGGGACCTCAATGCTTCTAATTCCTTTAGATACAAGCCCCAAAGAGTTCTTAATGTGCTCGATTTATAGCAGCACACTGGAAATATGGTCAGGCATCCATTAGGCTTTCAGGTATCCTGTTGAGCCAACATCCAGGCCAACTTACTTCTCCAAATGGAGTGAGACCGTGGTGGTGGGGAAAGCAGTGTGCACACTGGTCAGATAACAGAGCAAACACTCCTGTCTGCACACTTGGACCTCTCTGAAGAGCAAGCCAGCAGACAGGACTTCACAGTGGTTCTGCCTGTCCTCACCTTCTTCAGTAGATGCTCTTTGCATCTAGTGATGCAAACAGTCTCTGGTGGTTTGCATCTAATGATGCAGAGGCGCTGAATTTGCAGTGATTCACAACCACTGCAAGCCCAGCCCTGTGGAGCTCAGACAAGGCAGAAGCCAAGGTTCACCCTCCTGCTTTGTCCATCCTCTGGATGAACCAGCCCTTGCATTAAAGTTCTGTTATTTCATGTCCTGGAGCCTGTTTTGCACAGATTTTCTTCTCAGCCAGGAGCATTTTGTGCTGTCTCCCACCCAGGGAAGACTGAGCTGCCTGCACAGGGAGTCACTGCGAGTTTAATCCTCCCAAAACATCCCAAGAGCCCATACTCATGGGCTTTCTCCAACATTTAATAACCTGCTTATCAACCCATCAGGTCCCCAAGTGCTTCCACACCTCAAACTCAGAGTACAATCAAGCCTGGTTCGTGCTCTGTTTTGGGGAAAGTGGCCAAGAGGCAAAGACTGAAAGGATTTGCTATTGGCGTCCACGCTGTGGCGAATTCAAGCAGGCCAACATGGAAAAGCTTCAATTTCAAAGCCTGCTGTGATCAGGTGGGAGACTAAAATGTCTACCTAGACTGTAGGACTTGCTTGGAGCTTTATAGCAGAGGCAGGATTAGAGCTCAGACCCTTTATTTCAGAAGCACAAGCTCTCAGCAATTAAACTGAAAGAGGTTTTCCATTAATGAGCAGTAATCAGAGCTGCTACTCAGAGCCAAGCAACTCCAATTCCATCTGAAGGTGGAAGCTGTGCTCTTGTGCACTGGCCAGCTCATTACAGAGGCTATATTTGCCACCCTCATGCAGACAGCATGAAGACAACTTACCTCATACTGTCCTCTGTCACCACCATCACCAGAACAGCTCCTACACTGCACAAAGGGTGCCAATGGGCAGAGTACAGCAACATAGCTGAGACAGGCAGTCCAGGGTTTAGGCTATAAACAAACTGTGAATCTACCTTACAGTAAGTATTTCTTTCTTATTCACCATGACTCTTTCTCACAGCATCCACTACTTAAAAGCTGGTTTCATTTTACTGATGCTGCATGCTCTGAGGGCTTTACAATGCCTAAAGCTTAAAAAGCCACACCGCTTTGTTCAAGCTCCCACGAATAAGCGATGTCTGTGTAAGCCCTGTTTCTGAAGAGGCATTCCTCTACAGAAATCCCAACTACCTACTTTAATACTGACCTGACACAAAGCTGCTGAGCTTGGAAGATGGAAGCTGAGAGCATAGATCAAGGAAGAGCAGCCACAGGGTCAGCAGCATTCCTAGCACTGCTCCCACAGAGCTGCAGGACCCAACTGCTACAGAGCAGAAGGAGAAGAGGCACAACTCCAGTTCCTAAAGATGGAGCCTTCCTCATACTCTGAAGGCACTTCTGGACACAGAGGCTGTTCAAAGCTTGAATTTAGAGGGATTTTGTAAGTGGGCCATTGGCTTTTGGCTGAACTAAATCCTCTTGAACTTTGAGGGCTGGGTCTCTGCACCAGCTCCCCTCTGGATTTTGCAGCCTGAGCTCCACTCCACTAATTAGAAGTGGTCTTTAAGCAGCACATAAAACAGACTTGGAAGATGAGGAGCAAATGGTAAATGTAGGGCATAGGGATGGAGTGGTAAAAGGCTCCCTCACTCGATCAAATTGGTTCTTGTGCTGCATTTGAAACTTGAAACTCATTTAAAGTTGTTGGCTTCACATTCACCCACAGCCACCTTCCCACACGTGGACAGCCCCACTCCCCTTCCTCACAACAACCTGCTACCCCAGTGCTCACTGCCAGCCCTCCTCCCTTCCCACAAGAGGACACAAAGTGTCTTCATTAAGCCTGACCAGCGAACAGCTCCACACAGGAAGGTGGGAGCAACCAGAGGACATGATCACAACAGGCACACAAGAACATGCAGAACCACTCCTGCAGGCTGGGCTGGCCCGAGGCTGCAACACACAAACCCACCCACCATCCCTCTGACAGTGCTGCGGGGAACCTGCTGCAGGTGGCACAGGGAGGAAAGCACAGCCACAGTCTGGGCTCAGGAGGGGAAAGTGTGAGAAGGCAGCAAATAACTCAAAGTGCTTTGATTTCAGGAGCACTCCATTACTTGCAAATGGATTTCCGTGTGGAAATGTTCAACCTTAAAATGTGGGGGTTTGAAAATTGCCCCCAGGAAAACTCCAGGACACAAAGCGTCATTTTCCCCCTAGTACTCCAGCCTGAACAAGGAAGCTTCACATCACCTCAAACACTGCAGGAACCCCTTGCAAGAACATCAGCTGTTCTGCCAATCATAGCCTTGGCAACATAGACTAGGGATGGGTCTGAAGCTTCAGGAAACAAGATGGCCAGTCAGAACCAAAAAAAGGCCTAAGGAAAAGCCTTGGTGACAAAGCTACCAGGCTACCACAAGCCTGCCTGGAGCCGCTCTCCTGCCCTCAGTCGCTGTCATCTTCACGTTAGTAAAGAAGGTGCAAGGCTGATAGGAAAACTCCTGAGCAGATCAAAATACAACTTCCCTTTGCCCATAATACTGTACCACTGCTCTCACTCAGTCCTGTCCCAGCTTCTATTCTTTTGCTTGCTCTTCTCCAAAGCAAAGGCGCATCATACCCCAGAGAGGAAAAAAATAACAAACCAAAAAACAATTGCTTTCATAACAAAGATCCAAAAGGGATCCAAATGGGCTAGGATCATAGAATGGTTTGTGTCAAAAGGGACCTTAAAGCTCATCCAGTTCCAACCCCTGCCACGGGCAGGGACACCTTCCACTAGAGCAGCTTGCTCCAAGCCCCTGTGTCCAACCTGGCCTTGAACACTGCCAGCAATGGGGCAGCCACAGCTTCTCTGGGTACCCTGTGCCAGCGCCTCAGCACCCTCAGAGGGAAGGATTTTTTCCTAATATGAAATTAAATGAAACCCTGTTTGCAGTTGTTACCTTTGTGTGTCTTGAAAATGTTTCTGGACCTCGAAAAACACCTGAGATATCAAGCAAACGACAGTCTCATCATTCAGTTCTTGGCCAGTGCAAGGAACGGCACAGCACAGCCCAGATCAGCTCAGCTCAGCACAGCACAACACCGCATGCCAGAAATAAAAGTCCTAACTTGCAGGGCACGGCTGAAGCTTCCAGTAAAAATCCTCTAAGTTGTCACATTACAATGGGTGCATATAGCTATAAATATATAACTACACACACGTAGATATACATGTGTAGCTATACATACATAGATGTACATGTAGATATATATGTGCGCATATATATACGTATAAATATATATACACACACATACAAATACACATTATTACTTTCAAGACTGGTTGATCTGATAGTTAGGGGGCAGGGAAGCTTCATAACGTGCCCTATGGGTCCCACCAGCCAGGGTCCCAAACGCCAGTGACAAGGTGACAAGAGCCAGCAAAGACACCATTTAGGAAGGGTCAATCTTCCCTGAGAGCGAGGCCGAGACTGAGCTCTGGCCCACACCAGAGAGGGGCAAGGACAAGAACAACCCAAAAGTGCCACAAGCCCCTTTGCCACTGCCACCACTGCAAGAGACTGGGAAGCACACACGTCCCTAAGAAACATCACTGGGATGGGAAACCACTGCGGGCTGGGAAACCACAATTTAGAACAGGGAATCATCAGCAGGGCAGGAAACCACGGCGAGGGGAAGCTGTTGGGGTCCAATGGGCACGAGGCTGCTGGAGCAGGCGGGATTGGTGGAATGTTGAGTGGGTCCTGTTGGAGAGGGGCCAGTGGCCCAAGCCCAGCTGACACTGACCCACAGTCATGGCAGGTACAGCAGCAGCTCCGCTCTTCCCAGTGCTCCTGCCCCCCAGGTAACCCCCAACCGGCTCTGCCGGCCACTTGCCCACCCCAGCACCTCACTCTGCTTCTCCCAACAGAGGTTTCTCCTCCAGCTGCCAATGGCAATGGAAGGGCCTGCTCTGAGCTCCGACGCTCTGGCCATGCAGCGACCGATCGCGACCCACGCATTACCCCCTCTCCCGGGGCTGCCGCCGTCCTTGGGGCCTGCCCAGGACCAGCCTGGCCCCCAGCAGCTGGCGCAGGGGGTGCCAGGGCCCCCCAAGGCCCTGAGGCAGCTGCTGCAGCTCCGCTCTGCGCTGCCGCTGCCACCCGCGGCACGGCTCCCCTGCGCCCATGGGCAGGAGGCGGCCTCCACCAAGGACCAGGAGCCATGGGGGACACCATCCCCTCCGCCAGGCCCCACCGGCCTGCCCGGCTCTGCGGACAACCACAAAGCCCAGAGGTGAGGCCTGGGGGGCTGAGGAGCCTGAGCGCAGGCGGCGAAGGGGAGCAAAGCTTGCATCGCCCCGCGCCTGCCTTCCCTTTGCTTGCTTTTGCAGCAGCAGTCACCACCCCAGCAGCTCTGGCACAGCCCATGCAGGTGTCACAGCAGGGACCAGCTGCCCTCGCTGAGGCCTTTCCCAAGCAGGCAGCGGACACCAGCTTCACCCATGGGCTCCAGCCATTGCTTGACACCACACACAGACACGGCACCATCCCTCATGTGCCCGACTGGGATGGCTTCCTCCAACAGTTCCCTGAGCACTCTGAGTACATTATGGAGGATGGTGGTGGTGGGGCCAGGGGACACTGAGGACACTGTGCCTGATGTCCCCATTTCCCAACAGCCTCACCATCACCGAATTCTTCAATGAGTTCTTTAACTTCTTGGAGCGTGTGGTGAATGGAGACTGTGCTCTGGACCAGGCGGTGCTGGTGCAGCTCCCTCACATTGAGGACAGCACCGTGACCCCTGATGGACCCAACTGTTCTGCTGAGATGCCCCATGAGCTCCCCCAACACTCCAGGTACATGGTGCAGGGTGGCTGTTTCAAAGAGCCATCGGTGGAGGCAAGGCTGGGGGCAGGCAAGGACACAGTTCCCTCATGTCCCCAAAGTCCTCATCCCAACCAGCTCCCTCAACAAGCTCCCCCTCCTCTTGGTGTACAGGGCAGAGGACAGCAGCACTATGGAGTTGGAGAATGCTAATGCCACCTTCTGTGACAGCGCCGACCCCTTCATCCAAGTCCCTGATGCGCTGCAGCACCGGGTGCACATCAGGAGAAATAGGGGCTGCTCAGTGTCAGCGATGCTGGGGGATGCTGACCCCTACTGCAGGGTGCCAGCCTCCCCCTTGCAGGACCCACAGCGTGAGCAGGTCAGGGGGTCAGCAGACCTCCCCCCCGGCCACCACTGAGCCCCTCACACACTGCAGAGGAGAGCTCTCTGGAGAGCTCTACACAGGGCTCTGAGGACGCTGCAGAGGCTGCAGGGGACGGAGCTGTGGAGAGTCCCCAGAAGGATCCCGTGGCAGCTCCAATGGGAAATCCACTGCTGAGCCCCTGCTGGCAGCACAGGGTGCTTCTGAACCATGTGCTCCTGTGGAGTGTCCTGGCCCCGGCTGCCCTCCCACACCATGCACCCATCACACACAGACTGGTGCAGGAGGCACTGAACAGCCAGCACAGGGTGCCTTTAAAGCGATTGCCAGTGCCGAGTCCTCAGGCCAGCCCCTCGGCTGAACCCCAGCACCAATCACCCTGCATGGACACACTGATACAGGAGGCATTGCACAGGCAGGCCAGGGTGGTTCTAGGCCACGTGCAACTCCCTCTGGGACTCGTCTCATGTCAGGGGGTGCCCACACTGGCAGGGGTGGGCAGCAGGCCAGCCAAGTGCCCTGTGCAGTCAGCACCACCAACGAGCAAGAGTCCTCCCAGCAGGACAGCATCCCAGAAGGATCCCGTGGCAGCTCCAATGGGAAATCCACTGCTGAGCCTCTGCTGGCAGCCCAGGGTGCTTCTGAACCGCGTGCTCCTGCGGAGTGTCCTGGCCCTGGCTGCCCTCCCACACCATGCACCCATCACACACAGACTGGTGCAGGAGGCACTGAACAGCCAGCACAGGGTGGTACTAAAGTAATTGCCAGTGTGGAGTCCCCAGACCCCAACAGCCCTCCAACCCTAACCACCCTGCTCAGACACCCTAGTGCAGGAAGCACTGCATAAGGAATTCAGGGTGGTTTTAAGACACTTGCCACTGCCCCTGGTACTCATCTTATGTCAGGGGGTGCCCACACTGGCAGGGGTGGGCAGCAGGACGGCCAAGTGCCCTGTGCAGTCAGCACCACCAACGAGCAAGAGTCCTCCCAGCAGGACAGCATCCCAGCAAGGAAAAGGAGGAAGATGGTGCTGCGCCGGCTGAGCAAGCGCTAGGAAATGCTGTGCCAGGGGCAGATACACAGGCACAGCACAGCGGTGGGCAGCAGTGCACAGAGGGCAGGAAGCAGCAAGGGGAGAGATGAGGATGCCCTGCACCGACCACACAGCAGCTTCCTGAACTCCATCCCAAGTTTGCACCCACTGGGGCAAGGAGTGAAGGTGCTGGGGCCACTGTGACCATCGCATCAAAACAGTAACAGATCCCAAAATTGCCCTACAAACCTAAAAGAGAGCACCATGGCAGCCAAGTCCCTGCAAAATGGAACGAGCAGGTGACAAATCCCTTGGGAGATGGCAGATGAAATAAATGGTGCCACAGTGGCCATACACCCAATACTGCTCTGGACACCTCATGGCACCCATCTCCACTGCTCCAGCTTGGAAGATCTGAACCTGACTCCCTTTTGATCATCACATTAATGAAGCATGGACTCATTAAACTTGACAAGTGCAGTGGAGATGGATTCAGAATAAGTTTCAACATGCAACAAACCACCACCACCACACACCACCCATCTTTCCTGGCCAGAGAGGCACATGACAGATGGAGCCCCAAGTCGTGGACTGAATGAACTCAACAAATGTTTGTAATGATGGTCCATAGACTAGGGGAATGATATCTCTGTGTGTGCATATATGTATGTATATATATCATATTCACATATATATATATCTCAAAGGACAGGAAAGCTGATGGTGGAAAGTGTGAGCCCTGGCATGACATGAATGGTATGGAATACGGGATGGAAACTCTCCTGGTCTGGGCTGGAATAGAGTTGATTTTTTTCCTAGTAGCTGGTGCAATGCTGTGCTTTGGTTTCACCCTGAGAACAATGCAGATAACACACTGATGATTCACTTGATGCTCAGTACCACGCACCCTGATCAAGGACTTCTCAGTCTCTCATGCTCTGGCACAAGAAGGGCACACAGATCCGGAAGGGAGCAGAGCCAGGACACCTGACTCAAATTACCCACAGGGGTATTCCATACCATAGCACCTCATGTCCAGTATAGAAACTGTGGGGAGTTACCCCAGAGGGACAGGTAGCTGCTCGGGTCACGCAGGATATCCATCCGTGGGTGGTGAGCAATTGTACTGTGCAGCACTTGTGTTTCTTGGGGTTCTCCTCTTCCCTTTCTCCTTTTAGTTTTATATTCTATATAAATATATCCTCTTGCACTTTGGTTATTAAACTGTTCTGATCTCAACCCGCGGGTTTTACATTCCTTGAATTCTCCTTCACATCACATCCAGGAAGGTGGGATGAGGGGCTGAGGAAGCAGCAAGTCCAGAGGAGGCCACGAGGATGACCAGGGGCTGGAGCACCTCCCATATGGAGACAGGCCGAGAACATTGGGGCTGTTCAGTCTGGAGAAGAGAAGCTGCGTGGAGACCTCAGGGCAGCTTTCAGTGTCTGAAGGAGGCTACAAGGATGCTGGAGAGGAACTCTTCATCAGGGACTGTAGCAATAGGACAAGGGGTGATGGGTTCAAACTGAAACAGGGGAGATTTACATCAGATACAAGGCAGAAGCTCTTCCTTGTGAGGGTGCTGAGGCGCTGGCACTGGGTGCCCAGAGAAGCTGTGGCTGCCCCATCCCTGGCAGTGTTCAAGGCCAGGTTGGACACAGGGGCTTGGAGCAA